>BQNB010175532.1:0-13150 GCA_026074375.1 Tanacetum coccineum
TAAGTGTGTCAAAAAACTTATTTTTTCACAAAAATATGTTATAAAATTTGTGTGTCACTACAAAGGTATCAAAACAAATTTGTGATGTGTCATTAGTACTAAACTTTTTTTATGTGCCGCTAAAAATGTACTACAATTCTCGTGTGTCATTAAAAACAGATATAGAAATTTAGTACTCCATATTACTAAAAAAATAAACTATTAGTGTGTCACAATGAATAAGCGTTTGAAAATTAATTAATACAAAACCATTAATTCTAAATGTAATAAAGTATAATTAATTTTATGACAATTCTAATGAGGAGAAACGGTTGAATTTAGTCAAAATAACCATTTGATTTACCACATTTACCCTTTATTAATGTTTAATTATGATATTAGCACATAAATATTTACTAAAATACCATTATTTATCTCCTCCATTGATTGATTTTTACTAGTTACATCCAATGATCAAAAATTCTTCTTATCTTTTTTACATTCATTCACATTCTACAATAACCAATCCCATATATATAGGGGACCGATCTTATGGGAGAAAGTAGTTTTTATTTGCCCTATTTAATTGGGAGGTTATTTAAAAAAGTGACAGTTTTTGGTAATTAATAATTTTAAAATTCCTATATTACCCTTGGCTAATTTATTTATATTTACTCAACACTCCTTTAGTTTACAATAATTACACAAATGACCCGAGTCATCTGAGCCAAACCACCATTTGTTGTGTTCTACTATCCAAAACAATAATAATAAGTAGTATTAATGTTGATTATTTTTCCCCCTAATTATATGGCATATTCATCCAAACCTGACAAAAATATATCAACATATTAATCCAAATTAGATAATACTTTACTTTTAAGCATATTTATACCAAATCCTGTTTAAAATATAATATCAACATAAAATCCATCAAACCGTTGACATATTAAATCAAAAAACATCTAAATACAATAGAAAACCTAATCACACCCCAAAACCATCCTTCTTCATCCAACCGACAAACCCTAACCGATTGTTCACAAAGCAAACCCATGTTATTCCTCCTTCCGCAAGGGTGGGATAACCGATTTCCCCTTGACGTTTAGGTGAGACACCTCTCGCTGAAAAAATAACATTATTTTTTTTTATATAGAGGAGTTTTTTGTCGATTACTAAATTGGTGTTTTTTGATCAGTTGGTAGTTTGGTTATTAATAATCCAAAACATAATATAAGAATGATAAGTTCACCCTCATATAAATGACAATAGTCCCCCCTACGAAATAAAAAATTACAAAAAAAGGGCCTAGTACCTTGCCCTCCCTGCCTAACTTTGTATTTAACCAATTACCTAGTCCCCACCAAAAATTTGAACCCTACTAATCAATAAATTCCATCAATGCAAATGTAGTAACTTTTTAATGTTTTCTTTAATATAGGTTGCCATCTGTCTAAATCTTATTACCTAATTCTCAACGTGGGCACCCTTAGAGTGTAATTGACCGCCACGGACAATGAGGTAATTGGTGGCTGGACCATGCAAGCCATGTTTTAGTTTTTTTTATTTTTTTGTCCCTTTCCCTGCAATTTTTTTAATCCGCATTTGCCTGGTTAACAGTCCAAGTTTTCAGGATTAAGCCCTAATATTATGGTCCAAACAGCCATATCTTGTTTATGATGGTTGGTCCCCCCCCACCCCCCCCCCCCTTATTTTTTTGTTGACCCCCTAAGCGCTGTGAACTTCCTCGCCGTTTCTTCCTATTTTCAGTGAGGAAAAAGAGAGTGCTTTTCTTATGTTAAATAAAACGTATTTTTAATTATCCTATATTTGTATTCCAATAGAGAAACTGATGGGGATTGGCACAGGTTTGTTATCATTTGTTTTCTTTAAAAAATTCCTTCATCATCCATAAAACAATTTTGGGATACCAAAACTAATGGTTTTTTTGAATCACAAAAATATGCTTATTATCCATTGGCAATTTGATAAAAAAAAAATATTAACTAATTTGATGACCAAAATATGAAGTGCGGTGGAACCGTTTGAGAATTCCCCCCCCCCCGTTACAGGTACAAAATATATGTAATATATAACATATGTATGCCCCTCCTTTTAATAAAAAAAGGCTAACAATATGAAATAATTTAGGACACCACCTAACACGACTATGTTTTACTACTTTTTGTTTAAAACAACTATGTAAAAAAAATTTAAAAGTATTGTAAAAATAAACCCATCTTAAACTCCCTGTAATTGCTTATACAAAATATCTAAAATATATAAGGGTTAGATATATTGTGTGAAAAAGAACCCCCTTTTCCGAAAGTCTTCTTACAAGTACCCAACAACATGAAGATTGCAAGTTACAGAAATCTTTGTCCTAGATAGCATTATGACCTTAGAGATAGTATTTAGAGCATAAGGCCCGTCTTAAGATTCCCGAATGGAAAAAATGGGGAAGGGGGAAAAAGCAAATGTGATTTTGTTATTATGAAGTTTACCAAAGGACAAGGAGTGGGGGCCATAGAAAATAACCAATCTGGGTCCCCATTTGTTGGGGACACGATTGACTCAAAGGTCCTGCTCATATGTTCTACCTATGCGTGAGGACTATATAAGGAAGGATTTAGTATTGCTATATTGTATTAATAACGACATGGAGAATAGGTATGTCTATGCAATTGGTATGTGATATTATTTAACATTCAGAAATTCACCCCGTCTCTTAGGCAGGGCCATTTTTAATGGCCAAATAAGAATTTTTTTGAAAAATGTGATTTTTTTTTGAAAAATGGTATATATTTTCTTGAAAGATGGTGGGATTTTTATCATTGTTAAAGTAGCAATTGAGAAATTGTCTGATACTTATTGACTGCCCGTCGGCGCTAGTAACCTATAAACCCTTGATACTTGTGATACCTTTAAAGTTCCCCCCCCATAATTCATTAAGCTCGAACTCTTTTTAGGTTTTTCCACTCCTCCTTCTTTCCTACTCAGTTGCCCATCAGCTAACTACGTTCGCCTTAACCAGGGTGGTAGCAAAATTGTACACAGTCAAAATAGTCCACCTGAACAACTCTTACCAAAGCCGACATTAACCGCATGGTATATAATTAATTCCTTTTTGACTAAAGATGAATGTTGGAGACCTCCCTATGATCGGGTTGTGTATATGACAGTCCATAATGGTCCCCCCCATACAAAATAATGGTCTCCCCAGATTCGTTTAAGGGCCAAATACGTACCGTTAAACCAGTTCCAAATCCGGTGAGTTGGTGTAAATTCCTTTTATACAGAAATATTTTAATTGTCCTAGCCCTGCATACGAATATCACTTCACCTTCCTTTTTGCATCCATCTAACATATCCTTAATTCACCCTGAAGGTCCTGATGGCCATCACAATTATATCCTAGCCATCAAAATCTTCCTGGTCCCTCGAGATAGAGCTAGAACAGGTTGCCAATTACACAACTTATCCTTCTAAGTATTGAATATGCCATTCTCACTATCTATCTCCACCCATCCGTAAGGTCCTTACTTTTTTTTCTGAAGTTACAAAGACAGTAAACGGTATATAAGCTATCTTAGAAAAAGAGTATTTTTCTTAAATGAAAATCATAAAGTTTAACTAACCAGCCAATCCTTAATGAAATGTAAACGAACCTTTTCAGAAAGTAGTTTTCTAGGCTTTCCCAATTATCCTAACCAAGCTTCCCACATCTTACTAGGGTCCTTACAGATGGAATATCCATCCTCCCATAATCCACATGTTCCCAAGAACCCTGTTACCGTACTTCGCAACCTAAGAATTCCACACTAGAAAAACATAACATACAGTATATTTATCCTTTGTCGCCTTGAGCAATTCTAAGATTTTAACCCAAAAAGTTTTCAACCTTTTGTGCTTCCTCCCAGGTCCCTTAGGAGTAAATCAAGATTATACAATCAATGGAAAACTATTCACAAACTTGTTCTAGATACGGCCCTAAAACACACTAAGAAACGTTTCCATCAGATTCCATAATAACCCTGCACTGGTGCCCAAGTTAGATCCCCAATCCCAAAGGGCAATTACTGTGAACAAACGAAAAGTGGTTCCCATAACGAGTTCTAAAAAACGCAAAGATCAACTTGGTGAGAATGTTCCCCCCCATCCCACCATGGCACTCCTCAGCTGATGGTAAATCTTGGAACGCTAAGATCTATCCGTAAAAGAAGGTATTGTGGATTCCCTGTGCAACTGAGTCCAAAATAAAAGGTCCCATCTAAACCTAGGAAGTTTTGGGATAACGATTCTTTTAAATGTCCACTTGTTTTTCAACTCTACCCATATTAATACTAAATACAACATTAAACAAGGGCCCGCATACCTTCTTCTTAATAAATAACAACCGGTGCCCAATATGTTCACGAAATACCCCAAGGGCCGAATGAGCCATTGGTCCCGTAAATGAAACCCATAATTCTTGGAGATTCCCTGAAGTTTGACGCCGACACCCTCCTCCATTTACCATAAAGGTGCCAGTCGAGTAGGGGGATAGATAATCCAGCGACCGGTCTTGCCCTCCAGGGAACTAACTCCAATGGAAACCTCGATTTTTTCCCTCAAATAGGTGTAAATGCCTGAATAGGGTTATCCCCATCCCCAGAAAATACCCTATGGAAAAAGTATTCCTTAACTACAACAAATCTCCTCTTTGTTATTTGTGGTTTCCTTGGGGCCATTTAGCACTCCATACCATAGCCTCCCATTTTTCATAGTTAGTTTAACCGCTAGGGAGCGTGTTAATAATGTACCCTGCCTATACCAAAGGTGCCGCTACCCACAGACAAATCAATAGTTTGGTTTTTTATCTCCAAAAAGGGGTAAAACATCCATCCTTATATAGTAGGTATTTGAGCACCTAATGAAAACCATCATTGCTTGATTCGCATGCGACCGATTCCCCTGGGAGAATGACCCACGAGCCATCCCCCCTGACCTCTCACTTGCTCAAATCCCCAAAGACCATGGGCTTTGACCATTGGTCCAAAAAGTGGCATGACGGAAATGGACAACCAAAATATAAATAGGAAGCCAACAGTAGACAATTGATGGGACCCCTAGCTGCTCTAATACAACAAGTTGGACATAAACCTGGAACAACGACATGCAGAAATATTAGAAGCATCAGTAGCAATAATGGACTAGCTGCTCTAGTAAACAAGTTGGACAACCTGGGACGAGACATGAAGAAGCTTAGGGAAAGTGTTCACGCAATCCAGGTTGGATGCCAAATTTACAAAGGACCCCACCTCGACAAAGATTGTCCCCTCAACGAGGAAGTAAAACAAGTTAAAGAGGTCAGGTATGGAGAATTTGGAGACACAACGCCTTTCAACGGAAATAATGGAGGAAAGTTTCGTGTAGGACCACCCTGGATATTACACAAAGACTGATAACCGACCACCATATGGTGAAAGGAGACCAAGCTTAAAAGAACTATTGACTAATCATCAAGATGAATCTGCACGAAGATGTACTGAAATAGAGGTATGGATTAAGAAACTTCAAGAGAATGCCGAGATTACACTAGGAACCAAAGCGCCTCACTTAAAAACTTAGAAACCCAGATCAAGCAGTTAACCGAAGAACTCCACTCCAAGGGTAGAAAATCTGAACAAGCAAAGGTAGTAATGGTTGAACATGAGGGACCCTACTCTCTAAATAAACTTAAGAATCTTCACAGAATATCCTTCCTCTCTGATTCAGACTCTGAGGAAGAAAGCGCCAATGATCAACTACCTCTAAAGGAATCTAATCCAAGACATTTCACACTCTCTTGCAACATCGGTAACCTTAACTTTTATGCTATGGCCGATCTAGGAGCGAGTGTAAATGTTTTACCTAGGAATATTTTCGAATATTTAGAATTGACAAACCTTATTAAAACTGAGATGCTAGTGAAAATGGCAGATATGAGAAATAAGAGCACCACTAGGAATAGTTAGAAACATACTCGTAAAAATTGATAAATTTCTGTTATCTTTCGATTTTGTAATTCTCGATCAAACCCCTAATTCGACTGTCATCTTAGGGAGGCCCTTTTTAGCCACCATACACGCCCAGATTAGTGTTTTTGAAAAGGAGATATCATTAGGGATAGGTGACAAAAGGGCAACTTTAAACATGAATAGGAATGACCATAACTTCACCCTTACGGAGGGAATCTTTATGTTAAACTCGATTAATACGAATGAACAGATCACTAAAGATTAAAGATACGTAAAAACACTCCTACAACATATTTTTGCAAACCTATTATGCAAGAATGTGATAAGGACTTTAAAGCTTGGCCATTCTGTAGCCCAGGAAATAGCGTGGACCACAAGATCGAAGTAATAGTAGACTATGAAACACATTCAATAGTCTAAAACATGTATTATTGCCCTAAGCTCATGACACCGAACCTTAACGTAAATAAACAGTAATCAAACAACAGTACTCGCGAGTATGTGCCACCAACCGGAATACAAATGTTTACAAGAAACATCCTACGAATTTTCTCAATACAGATGTTGCCAAACATCCTATGAATTTTCTTCAAATGTTAAAATGCGTCCAATGGTCAACTAGAAACCACAGCCTAAGAACGGGGATGTCCCAGTCCCGATAGATCTATCCATAACACTAGCGTATACCCAGCAGGTAATTAACGGTTCATGATAAAAGGGGACTTAAATGGCAATACGGTAACTTAGGCAATAATGTAATCAGGAAATAGCATACAGTTTTGAAAACACTTGTGTCCAAAGAAATCAAAGCATGTACCCCCCGGATTTATTAAACAAGTAGTAGAAAAAGGGGCTATGAACACACCTTGAGCGAATGGTAATCAACAAAGTAATTCACAATAGAAAAAAATGCGTCACGAAGGAATCCGAAAGGCACCTAATCCAATATAGGTCGTATAAGTACTAAACACTTTGATTATTTATAGGTCGTATAGCTCATCATACTATCGTTCGGGCTATCATAATTAAAACGGTTCATGTAGTGAACGATATGAGAGCTAGACAAACTTTAAACGTAAATGCCACAACTCGTCCGATATGCCACCCCAAGAGCCTCCATTATGAAACTCCCATAATAATAGCACTTTTGCTTAATACCACTATAGTCAAAAATAGTTCAATCACCATCTAATTGTTTTGGTAAAATTGTGTTTAATAAGTAAAAACGTTTATAATTACCGTTTTAGTAAAACTGGCGTAACTTTCGCGTTTTAAGCCCGATTTGAACGTTTCTTATGCCCACAGGCTTTTCCGTAAAGGACGAGTTATCAAAATTTGACATTTTCATATTTTTGACCCTCTGATGAACAGTAATTTTACTGTTCACACCAGTTATAAAGTTATTTTTATAGTTTTAATTATCGTAAACGTCATATTTTATTCGTTATAGCTCCGTTTTTAGTGATTCTTTCGAGCACGTTCTCGTAATTGAAAGTTCTACTTATTTACATGTTAAAAAAATAATATTCTGTCATGAACAGTAACTTTTTTATAAAAATAGTGTTTATAAAAGTATTAATTGTCGTAATCTCCGTGAAAATCATAACTTGTTTCGTTATTAATTGAAAATTTACGTTCTTATCATTTTGGAATCCTAAAAATATGTATAAATTTGTTTAAAATGCCAAACTTAGCTGTTGAATAATTTTTATAAAAATTACAACTTAAAAAAATTCTTTTTACGACTCCGTTTATTACGATAACTTGTATTTTACGTAAATCTTTTTTCTGTTATTAATAGCCGTTTTTCGGAGTACTTATCTTTTGAATCATCATGGGGGACGTACTATCTTTATAAAGTATAATCCTAGCTGTTACAAAATAACGAACCAAAACAGCCCCTATTCTTAATCTCACATGAAATCAATAAACTCTTTCCTTAATTAAATTTTAAATCAACTAGTTTATACTTAAACATTTTCCACTTAAACCAACATGTTAACATACTTATAATCTCATTATTCCATGATATTACCAATCACATATCATATGAAAAAGTGTTAAAAATCATAATCACAAGTAAGTTATCCATTTAACATGTTTAAAACCCTAAATGGTGAATTGTTAGTTATATAACATGTAAACACATAAAAATGATAAAAGTAAAGACATAAAGGTTTTTAGATAACCTTATAGTGATGTATGATGAGGAACTAAAGTATCTAAACCCTTGTTTAGATATAAAACCCAAGCTTGCACTCCTGAAATCCTAGTTTTCCAATAGAAACCCTAATCTTGCAATAACTCGATTAAATCTTGCAAATGCTTGACCAAACCCTATGAAACAGCCCTTAGGTTATCATAGGCAGGATGTGTTGTAGGCTTGATATGAAGTAGAAATATTTGTATGATCTGAGGTTGGAAAGGGTTTTGAGTCGTGGCCTAAAAGGAGAGAAAGAAGGTTTTTAATCTTTTTTTTACTAAGTGTATTGGAGAGGTGTATGGCATAATTACATTATGCACTTCTTCCCTATAGGAACTAAGGCTAGTCAAAGATCATTAAAATAGTCCAAGGAGGGGGGTTGGGTCGTTTGGGACAAAGGAGGTTCTTAAGGGATGAATAGGTCTTGGTTCCCTTAATAATGAAGTCATCCCATGAAAACATGGAATATGTTTTCCCATTAGATATTTTCTTGTATCATTTTATACATATCCGGTTTTATATGTACTAAGGATGATATTTGAGGTTAATTTTTATGTACTGGGTATAAAGTGGTATTTGTTGAAGCTAGAAAAGTTTTTTGGTGCTTCCCTCCGGGTATGCCTAAACGAAATTTTTAGCGCGAAAACTAAAAAATTTACGTAACCAATAAAAATAAAAATAAACAAAGTTAATAATTATCCTCAAAATAATTACTTAACACTTGCTTGATGTAAACATTAATTTCCTTTTGGTGGTCCCGTTTACGCTAATTGGTTGAGATTATAGCTTACGCGATTTAACTTAACTATAAAATTAAAGTAAACCGCGTACGAGAAAAAAAAAATAGTCTAAATTAGGCTGACATAAACATGACCTGAAAATAGGGAATGTTACAACATACTAGTAAAAATTGATAAATTCCTGTTTCCATCCGACTTCGTAATTCTAGATCAAACCCCCAATTCACTCGTTTAGGAAGACCCTTTTTGGCCACCGTTTACTCCAATTAGTGTTTATGAAAAAGAAATATCAGTAGGGATAGGTGATGAAAGGGTAACATTTAACATAAATAGGAATGACCATAACTTCACCCCTACTGAGGGAATCTTTATATTAAACTCGATTAACACTGATGAACCAATCACTAAAAGATTGAAGATAAGTGATGACACTGCTACGTTCATATCTTCTACACTGGATTAGACATCTCCACCCGTAAAATTCTTTACTCTAACGGGGTCTGATGACACCAACACAATCCCTAGAATCAATACAAGTCATGGCAGACCATTCACATGACTGGTATGATGAAACAACCACTAGGGAAAGAATCAACGATGTCATGGACAACGTTGATGCCATTCACGAAAGTTTCAAAGGGAAACATCTAACCAAGGAGTACCCTCTTAAAAAATAAGACGAGACATTCAAGCATAGCAGATATATGGAATCCTTGGAAGAAACCATCATCAAATTTTGCGAAGACATAAATAAAAAACAGACCGCGGATGATGAAATGATGAGGAAGATACTTGAAAACACGGAATCAAACATAAAGGCACTTAAAACTAGAACAAAGAACCTACAGGAAAATCTTATCAATTAACCCCATAAAGTCCTCACTAATACAGGAGAAAAAGTCAAGGCAATAACGACAATAGGTAAGGAAAACATAAAGGAACTGGTTCCTCGTGACTTACCACCTATGCCGTTTCTAGGACATTTGAAGGAACAAATGGGAATGGAAATCCTAAGGAAATTCATAATGCGAAAGCTCAAGATAATGAAGGGGACATGGATGTCGGTTGAGACATTACGAGCAAGGATGTAGAAAGGCTTAGGCAATTTCTAACACCTACCATACACACTTTACCCAACCTTGAACCAGTAGTGCAACCATATATACCATTGGGACCAGTCTATGATATGGATAAAGTTGTAAAGGAAAAGGAACAGGATTATGATATTCCTCTAAATAATAACGTAATGTAGCCTTTGACCCCTCAAACGGTTTACATCACACCATCTGGCAACGATTATGTAGCACCGGCTACAAATCCTATGTCTAACAAGCAATTAAACAAATTCGAGAAGGAATTCTCTAATATTACAAAGGGTGACGAAAAAGAATATGATAACCCTGTTATAGAGACATATGGTTATGAGAGCTTCTTTCGGAAATTACTACACCAAGTGAGCCAATCATCAAGGGAAATGAAATCTCAGCAGCAGTATGGTTCTAATTTGTCATCCCCCTACCCATTAGCAAATCATGGTGTTCATTGCTACTCCTACTTGCACTTAATCTCAAGCGAAAGAAGGAACACCTTATTACTTGGCAAATAAGGGTGGAGTTAAGCTCGTGACTCAAATAAAAACAAGCGCTTTATGGGAGGCACCCCATAACTATCTTTTATTCTGCATATTAGTTGGATTGTATGTTTTCAACTTTGTTTTGCAGGATCCAACAGCTAGAAGGTATTTATCGAGACCGACTCGACCCATAATCATGTGGTAACTTTACTGAATCTGCAGCAGTTACGGCGTAACGAATTTAGTTTACGCCGTAACCACCACAGTTACGACGTAAACCATTTCATGGTTATGCCGTAACACCGTAAAACTTAAAATTTTTACCACTTGATTACGACGTAACTACTAAGGTTACGTCGTAACCTCCTTCTGAAATCCTAAAAATTTAAGTTTTAAATATGTCTAAACCTTGTATACGTAAATAGACTTTGTGGGTATGTTCTTTGGAAGCCCTCACGATACTAAACTCGTCCACTTGGGCCACCAAGTGGTTTAAAAGGCTTGTTGCATATGCTAAATGCAACCGTGATTCCTACGAAAGTGAGTTAGGGTTGTATTTCCTGTACACTTCATAATTCTTGTAGAGAGATTTTATGCTTTAGTTTGTTTTGTGATCACAGTGGATAAAGAGCTTGCGAGAAGACGGAAAGAATCTAAAGATTTCTGCTAAATTTCAAATTTCAAAGCAATGCTCAGGGAGTTTCTTGTCTTAATTCTACTCTTTACTTTTTATTTCATTTCTTTAATGTACAATAGGGACATTATACAAATCAAGTGGGGGGATGGGAGTAGAATTAATACTTGACGTATATTTTGCCTTTGATTTTCTAGTTTTCTTTGAAATTATGCCAATTTTAAAATTTTTGACAATTTTTTTAAATAACTAGAATTAATATTTGCCGAATGCACATTACCCTTTATTATACTTGGTGAGATTTATGTCTAATATTCCGTTTCCATCATATTACTCAAAAATCCATTAAAATATTGAGTGTGCCGGTAGTATTGTAGACTTTAAAACTTGGCATGTGTATCATTTCAAGACCTAATTGATTAGCAGGAATAGATAGTTCAAGAAGGCAACACTTAGGAAATCACCCAAATAGCTTATATGTGTGTGTTTATTGACTTGTTACACTGACTTGTCGACCTCCCGTAATAAACCCTTTTGTTGCACTTATTATTAGTGCAAGATACCCCTAGATCACCTATGTTGAACCAATCTATGTTTTCACCCTACTCTATATGTTTCGTTACACCATTTCACCTTAGCCTACACTATAGTCTTTATTTTCTTTGTGTTGAAATCTCTGGCTACTTAAGTCCATGGTTCGGGGGGAATGGGAATGAAAATTATATGCATTCGTGGAAGACCAATCAGTTATGATCTATAAAGACCCCATGTATCACCACTTTTGACATTGTTTATCTCAAGTGGGGGGATGTGCGTATAATATCAGATGTTGCAAGGGAAATAATTAAAGATATAAACTCCTGTAACATTTGCATATTTATCATGAAGCCACTCATGTGTTAAAAAAATGTAAAGTTGGTGCAAAATAAAAATAAAAAATGGAGCTAGTAGCCCATTATTGCACCAAGACATCTCAGTAATGAAAAATGAAGCTAGTAGCCCATTATTACACCAAGTCATCCCAATATTCATGAAGAATGGAGCTAGTAGCCCATCATTGAAGATCAGATTTTCAGATATAGACTCTTGGACCCATGGATGGATAATGGCTAGTTATGACAACCTTGGATTACTTTAGACTATTTGTTTTGTGTTTTTATATTAACAACCATTACATGTGTATCCCATGTCTATCCTAACCCCTTTGTCACCCTTTAAAACCATATTAGCCTTGTTGCTTTCAAGAATTATTTAAACCCTAATTCTAACTGGTATAGATTTGTGTACTTTCGAAGCTTATGATATAATACATGCTATAACTATGCAATTGAGCGATCACCCCAAAAATAAAACACTTAGACTAGTGGAGAGCTGAGTGACTTTTTATCCCCTTTTCGTAGGGTGTTTGGCTTGGATGTTTTCTAGCATAAGAGTTTTATAAATTCATTTCTTAAAGTTATTCTCAAGAAATCTTTTTATGAAATGTTCTAACAGGTTCTACTTGAGGGCAAGCAGAAGTCAAGTGGAGGGATATTTGATAACATCAAATATTTAATACTTCTTAGTAGCAAAATACTCCTTATATTACCTGCAAATGTTTCATTAACACTCGAAAATGAGATATTTTCTATCATTTTGTACTTTTCAGGTGAAATGCAGGAAAGTGACAAGAAACAAGGGAAAAGGACTTAAAGTGTAATTTTCTGATGAATGTTACAGCGTAACCCTAAAAATGGTTACACCGTAACATAAATTAAGCAAGTACAAAGATCAAGGAGAACTTTACAACGTAACACAGTATCTAGTTACGCCATAACCATGTATTTAGAAGGAAATCTTACCCAGGATAGAGTTACGGCGTAACACCCCTTATGGTTACGCCGTAACCATGAAGATCCACAAATATAGAATGAAGATCACGTACTTATGGACATTATTTGAAGGTTACGGTGTAACACCATTTCTGGTTACGCCGTAACAACTGCTTAAATATGGAATGACATGTAAGAAGGTTACGGCGTA
>BQNB010175533.1:916-13150 GCA_026074375.1 Tanacetum coccineum
TCAAAACTACCACACACATGACAAGCTTTGTTGAACATCTCAAAATCATTTCCTAATTTTTGAGACATCTGTTGGTTCCAATTTCTCTTGTTCCCTCTAGGACTAGGTGTGTTTTGCCTATTTTTATCAACTGATGTGTTCCTAGGAGATTTTACTTGCTTAGTAGACTTAAGAAAGTTTATCTTAGCAAAACTAGGTTTATTAAACATCTCAACAGTTTTAATCTTAGGCACATCTTCTTCCCCACTTTCAGACACCCAATCTTTAATAATTAAGGCTCCATCTTCTTTCCTAGCAGTCTTAGGTTCATTAGTCTCAACAGTAGGCTTTTCAACTACAGACTTATTCACATCAACAAAATCATCTAGACTAAGATAAATTAAATCATGCTTATGTGGCATAAAATTCCCAGTATAGGGAGGTGGGACAGCATTATACCCTAATCCTGTTTTACACTTATCCATTATATGTTTGTCTAGAAGTCTACTTATGCTTTTTGATGAATTTTCAAATTTTTGTACTGTAAGCTGAACCTCGCCTTTTTCTTTTATAGCCAACTCTAACTTCATTTTAAGCTCTGTAATATCTAAATCTCTTAAATAGACTTTACGTTTTAAGAGTTTTATATCTTCCTCATACACAGACTCATTTTTCTTAAACCTGTTTTGTAAGAGACATCACTTATCCTAGCTGTTCTTAAGCCTTTAACTAATTGTTCATTTTGTTCTTTTAGATTTTTGACACATTCTAAACAACATGAACAACAGTTTGAGTCATTAGATACCTTAGAGTTTATAGAAGAACTTGAACTTGTTAAAGAATAATCCATAAGAGCAAAATTGGTTGGACCTTCTTCTGCTTGATCACTCCAATCATAGCCAAAGCCATCACACTAAGACACTAAGGCATTTGAAGTAGTTTCTTCAACTGGCACAATCCTTCTTGTAGACTCCTTTTTCCTGCTGTCTTGATTCCTGGGTGCCCTGCATTCCCTTGCAAAGTGTCCTCTCTTATGGTAGTTGAAACACTCCACCTTGGACTTGTTAAACCCAATTATTTCTTTGTTGGCCATTGATTGGTAAGTTTTACACACATAAAATATATATAAAATATTATACTTCAAAGAGAAATTAAGAAAATTCCCTAAGGAAAATTCACTCTCAAAAATATATAATATAATATAAAATACGTATATTAAACCGGGCAAGAATGATCACCCGGGTCGTTTCCCCAACGACTAGTGAAATTGAATCTTCGTTTAAGTCCGGATTCTGATTTGAATAAAGTAAAGATATTTTTGATAATCTATATCTACTAAATAAAAGCAATTTAAACAATTAAAAAAAATACGGGAAACAAATAAAAGGTGACAATTAAGCAAATAAACTAAAATTAACTCCTAAAAATGTAAACTAAATTTCTAAATCTAAGATAAGACAAAAAGAAAATTTTAGGAAAAAGAAAAACATTTTTTTGGCTTTTTAGATTAAAAGATACTCTCCCCGTCCCTAAATAAGTGTCCACTGTTAACTTTTAAAGTCTTTTTCAATCAACTTTGACCTTAAATTATTTTGTTTGTGTTATATAATAGTTAATGAAAATTACATCAATGAAAATACAATTAAAACCCAATCCATTCATATATTTTGCATCAAGTATTATATAACACAAAATGATATAGTTAAGGTCAAAGTTGTTGAAAAATGACTTCGAAAGTCAAAAGTGGACACTTATTTAGGGACGGAGGGAGTATGATTTTTCTAAAATTTAAACTAATCAAAAACTATAAAAATAATAAAACTCTTAAAAATAAAGTCCTAAAATTTTTATAAAAATTACACTAATTAAAGAAAATGTGCAGAAAATTTCTAAAAATAAAAGCCCTAATTTTTATCTTTTTATAAAAGTTTAATTAAACTAATTAAAACTAAGCCCTAATTATTAATTAAAAATATTAAAACTAATTAAAACTAATTAAAACTTAACTAAGACTTAACAAAAGGACTAACAGTGCAATTACAAAAAGAACTGATGAAGTAAAACTCTTAACAGACAAAGGATTAACTGAGTTAACAAAGAAATTTAAGAATTACAAAAATAGTCCCTGAGGTCCTAACCCGACTACAAACCAAGTCCAAATAAGCTTTAAAGTAAGATGAAATTAAAAACAGCTTAAAATTCAAAACTCAAAAGACCAAAGTTGTAGAATAAACTGAGGAGATCAAATTTAACAAAAGCATTATGGGCTGAAACTCAAAGATAAGCTCTAAAAGAGCTTCTCAATAAGCTGTCCTCGGTAAGGAGGCATTTGAGCTTATTTTTACTTAAATTCTTGCACAAGGCTTGAAATAAGCTCAATTTGAAAACCAAAAGCTATTCTGGATAACTTATAGTGTGTATGAACTAGAAATGATAAGAAAACTAAACTGAAAACACTGAAAGCTAACTAAATTTGGGGATCAAGTAGACAAACTTAGGAAAAGCACTTAAAACCTCAAAAACCAAATGAGCTAAACTGCTTAAAATACCAAATTAGAAGCTGAGCTTTTAGAAACTTAATAACCTACCTCTAGACTATGAATCCAAATTATAAAAATAGTTACTACAACTTAAGATTTAAAACTTAAAAGCTAACTTTTATTACTACTGTTTTTGGATTTTTATGGTTTTTGTGACTTTTGACAGCAAAAATTAGGCTAGGAAAATAAGCTAGGAAATAAGATTTAAAACTTAATCTTTATTAAACTATAACTAAACTATAAAATGCTAGAAGATAAACTATTAAATCCTAAAATTTTTTCAATGGCATGAAGATCATCCCTCTTTAAATATTAAAGATTTGGTGAAATGAGAGATCACATCATAACATATTCAAGATGGCTCCAGCAGGCATGAACCATTTACATTAACACACAGTTATTTATTGCTTTTTGATAATTGTCAATTTTGGACCCTTCATTTTTAATTAACACTAATTTTGAGATATAACGAAATGGGAGTTAACGTGTTAACGGAAATGAGAAAAACCTAAATTGGCTAGAAAAAAAAGTTGGCCGCTTTTATGTGCAAGAAAAAATTTGAGTACCTTGATTGAAAATAAATCTCTAAGTTTATGCCTTTATAGTGCCATTTACCCTATTAGATTGAGAAATGATTGGGAGACCAAAAAATTGTGCTTAATTTCATGCCTAAGCCTGTGTGGCAGCATCCTTTTGGTTGCAGTTAACGAACGTACTATTTCACAAACCAATAAAGCACTAACACACAAGTTTAGTGTTAGGATCATAAAAGTGTCGATTATAATACTTTAAGTGGTTTTATTTATTATTAGTGTTTAGTCTTTATTTTACAGAGTAGAAAGTAGTTTGTAATAAGAAGAAATATGCTAAAAGTAAAAAATAGCATATTATCTAAAAAATAGGAACTAGATTGCAAAATTAGAAAAATAAATGAATGGAAGCCAACCTCCATCTCTTATAAATACCCACCTAATCATCATTAGATGGTTAAGGCTTGTAACAAACTCACTTTCCCTCCCTTTTCTCCTTTTTATAAAATTTGAAAAATTGTAAAATACTTGCCTTCCTTTCTTAATTCTGTCTATTCAAAACATTCGTAAATCGTGTGATTCAAGATAAAACAAGACCTAACAAGTGGTATTATACGCCATTAGAGATTAAGAGTGATCTTATTTGTGATTTCGTACATTATCGAGGATGACGTGATTGATATTCGGTGGATTTCGGTGGTCTCGTGTGGTGATTTGAGCATTTTGAGCATTTTCGATGTTACATTACATGATTCTACTCGTTTTCGACAGCATATATGGATAAGACATGAGTATTTTGGCTAGTTTGAGTAATTTCGGTATCCTCTCTTTCGTTACATACAAATTCGACAAGGTTGTCGGTTGCTACAAAAGAGTGTATCGAAGTTTTAGCATTCTCGGATGTTTTATTATTGTCAGATTGAGTTGTAATAGATATACGTGTTTTCGGTTTTATCGAAAAACGTATTTTAGGTGTTTTTTTTATCATTTTCGGAAGTTGTTACCGAGATTGATCTTGTGCACAAGTTTTTTGTTTTATCGAAAATTGTGTATTAGAAACACATCTTATTCTCGGAAATAAGCATAAAAGTTGTAATAGATACACAATTTCTTGGTTTTATCAAGAATTCTGTTAGGAAAATCAATTTCGATATCATATCTTAATTTTGACACAATTTCGGTTTCATCAAAATTGTGTTAAACGGGATAAAAGGATACGTTTTGACATTATAATACAGATTTGTGAATCGTAAAGTGATTATTTCTTTTGGTTTTATCGAAATTGTGATCATTTTCGAATTCAAAGTGTCAAAATCACATTTTCGGTTTCATTGAAATTGTGAGATTCATTTTCGGAAACATCTTAAACGGATCAAATTTCATCAAAATTGATATTAGTACGGTTTTATCGTGATAAGTATATCGAATTTTGATTGAAAGGTTTTTCAAAAATGTGTGAATATCAAAATTTAGGAAAGTTCCGAATTTGGTGTCTGTTTTATCCGAGATTAGTCACATCCGAGAAAGGTTTCGAATTTGGTGTCTGTTGTATCCGAGATTAGTTATATCCGATAAAGGTTTCAAAAATTGTATTAGTGTTGTCCGAGATTAGTGTTGTTCGAGAACAGTGTTACCGAAATTCAGTATTCTTAAACACGTTTCTCACTTCCGAATTTGGTCATCGATTTTATAACACGTGTCAAACTCGACAAGTATTGAAGTTTCTGGAAAATCACAAATAGAACTCTTTTCGTCTACAAAGATCCAATCATCGAGTCACAAGATATGTCGACTTCTACTACACATCAACAATCTCTTGCTGATGCCAGTTCCGAGACTAGACCTCCGATGCTTGAAAGAGGTAGTTATATACCATGGGAAAAGTCTTTTTATAAGGTACCTCAATAGAAAGAGAGAAAACCGAAAGTGGCTTAACAAAGCAATTGATGAAGGTCCATATGAGTTTAAAGAATTCACTCCTTCTGAATCTAAACCACCAAGGATGCAAAAAGAAGAGGATTTAAAAGGAGATGATTTGAAACACTATGAAGCTGAGATTGAAGCAATGAATTTGATTTTAATCTCTATCCCAAATGACATATATAACTCTGTGGATGCATGTACTACTGCACAAGCCATGTGGCAAAGAGTTGAACGCTTAATGAGAGGAACTGTACAAAACATGGTTGACAAGGAAACACGTTTCAATAATGAGTTTGATCAATTTGTTACTGAACTAGGAGAAGCACTTTTGTCAGTATACAATCGTTATGCGTAGCTAATGAATGATCTGGAAAGAAATGACATCATATTTCCAAAATTCATTGTTAACACAAAGTTCCTAAACTGGTTACAACCTGAATGACTGAAGTATTTCACTCAAGTTCGTCTTGCAAAAAGATTGATATAGGATACTTATGATGACTTGTTTGATTACCTTCAATAATTTGAGAAAATGGTAAATGCATCTAGAGCAAAGAAGTTGGAAAAATCACATGATCCTCTTGCGTTGGTGGCACATACGGGTTCCTCTTTCAGGACTACCTCACCTTACTAAGTCACACATCCTTTGATTCGTATGAATATATACACGTAATAATAAAATATAATATGAAAGGAAATTCTCAAACTACCATTGAGGACAAAGGAAGAAAGGAAAATTCTCACAATTATATATAATAATACGTATATTTACAGGTAAGTGATTACCGGGTCGTATTCCTCGAAGATTTATGAAATTGAGACCACGTTTGTTGTTTGGACAATGATTTGAATTGGTTCGAAGATGATTTGTTTTCTAAAATCCTCAATGATAGCAAATTAAAGGACAATTAAACCTAACTTTAAATACGGGAAATTAAACTTTTTAACTAAAAACGCAAAACGGGAACCCAAAATGGTGATTAAAAACCCTAAATTTCCAAAATTAAACCTAAGATTAATTTTTCACTTTTAAAAGACTCTAATTGACTAAAAAGTAAGTTTAAAGAAATCTAGAACAAAAACGGAATTGAAATGAGCTTATAAAACCATGAAAAACGAACAGAACGAATCAGTTCTTTAAAAAATGCAAATTTGCAATTTACCCCTATGGAAACAAACTAGTTTCCTAAAAACATATGATAAAAGAAAATTTTTCTAAAAAAGAATTATATTTTTTGATTATTTTTTCTATTTTTTATGATTTTTAAAGTTTTTAATAAAAATAAATGTTTAAAATACTAAACTAATTATAAAAATTCTGAAAAAATTATAGAAAGTAGCTTGAACTAATAGGAATCTAAGAAAAATAAACTTGGTTACACAGCTTATTGAATAAGCTGCGAAATAAGCTTAAACAACTTATTAACCTAAAAGGGAAAAACATATACAAATATTAAATGTTGTGAAGCTATAACGAAAAAGACCTCAGGGCACGTTGGTAGTGAGTGTGTGGTGTTTTATTGCTATAAAGGTTGAGGATGTTGAGATCGGGGGTTCGAGCCTTGCTCACCCTCGATTTCCATCTCCCCCCCTTTTTTTGAAAACTTATAAAAACAAAGTTGTAGACAAGCTAAAAATAAGCACTTTTACTAAAAGAAATTATTTTTGAAAAGCCCTAGATAAGCTGTAAAACAGCTGAAAACATGACAACACTACTTAACTTTATTTTTGGTTTTTTAGAAAACTTTATAAGCTACAAATTCTAAGATAAGCTAAAAACAGACCAAATAAGCTACAAGCTACTTAATAACTAATCTAATAAGCTAAACTAAGCTAGAAATGAGCACAAAGAACAGGCTATAAGCTAGAAAATCAAAATAAGCTCTTAATGGAAAACTACAAACCAAACAGACCCTAGGCAGACTTTGAGCTTAAAATTAAGCTAACTAACAAGAACTTTAAGCAAAACAACTTATACCTACTTAGAGCTTATCCTAAAGACTACTTAAAAATGCTTTTGAAAGGTATTTTGAAAATCAGTTGCTCAATCAAAAAGCTATATGAAAAGGCTAATGCAGATAGAGTAAAATATTTTTGGTTTTTTAGAATTTATTGAAAAGACAAAGGACTAAATAAAAGCTTAAAAACAGATAAGAAAATAAGCTAATTAAGCTTACATAAGCCCTATGCTATCTAGAACAGGCCTATAAACTACCTTGTGCCTCTGAAGTAAAAAAAGACCGTAACACTACTTTTTATCTTCTGAAATTTTAGCTTGAACTAGGCTACTTGTCTGTCTTTCTTAACTGATGCAATTGACACAATAGTGTCAAATCCAAGAATGCAGGCAATAGGACATGGTTTCTACTTTTATAAAACACTAAAACAAAAGTAATAAAAGCTATATCAAAGGCTTAAACAGTCACAAGCTCAAATAACTATTTTGACTAAATTCTATCAGATTCTGACTACTACTACTTGACTTAAAAAGAAAATGAACTTAGTATATAAAATCCCTAAATCCTTAACTCATAAACCTATAAATGAGATTTGAAATGAATCTAAAGGATCAAATGACCAATGGCAGTATTAACTCTAGTCAATACTGCCTTAAGCCAAACACCCCTTTAAAACACAAAATCCCATTTTAAGCTTATGAATAAGAGATTTAAAGCACTAGAATCAAATACCAGATGACTAACAACTTTTAACAACCTTATTAAGCATCAATCAACAAGGAAATAAGCCAGAATCAATAAGCTACTTACTATGCTAAATATTTTTTGGTTTTTGACAGATTTATGAATCAAAACTAAGAAAACTAAGATCTAAGCTACTAAACTTGAAAACAGATGATCAAACATATTTAATAAGCACAAATAGACAGAATTAAGCACAAATAAGCAAGATTATAAGCAGAATAAGCAAATTATAAGCTAGAAAATTAAGACAGAAAGAGTAAATTGGAACTTACAAGTGCCTTAGCTAAACAAAGGCTTATAAATGCTCAAAGAGCTTCTTCTACAGCTCTAGCTTATCACAAGGATAAGCTAGTTAAGTCCCATAAGCTCTTCCAGGTTAAGCTTATCATCCAAAAATTCTAGATCCATTTAGCAATAGTATTATAGCCTAATTTTAAAGGTTTTAAATAGATTGGGTTAATGGCATGTAATACAATGTACTTTCAATTTGAGCCGTTTATCATATACGAACTTTTAAAAAGTATCAACAATACACCATCAACTTTCAAAATTTGTGCTATCATCATACTTGTTGATGACGTGGCAATGACTGGTAATACCAAAAGTCTGACACGTGACATTATACATGACACGTCATCAAATATGATAATAGCACAAATTTTGAAAGTGTATGGGTATTGTATACTGTTTTACAGTTCGATCTAGAACGACTTAAATTAAAAAGTACGTTGCTATTAAATGCCATTAACCCAATAGATTAATGATTAAATTTAGCTCAATTCCAAGCTTAGAGACTTAAGAAGAGCTTATGATCAGCTTATTAGAGGCTTAAGAACAATAACAACTTATTTAGTACAGTTTTATATAAAAGAGAACTTAAGAAAACTAAGAGTAAACTCGAATTCTATTAATGGAAAGTTGATTACAATACTGAAAAGAAGATTACAATAAGCAAACATTAAACTAAGACATTTTGAAAAGAAAATACAAAATAAGCTAAAAAATTCTAAAAAACTAACTCCCTTTTAAGACATTTTGAAAAGAAAATACAAAATAAGCTAAAAAATTCTAAAAAACTAACTCCCTTTGTGTGTGAATGTGAGGGGCTTTATATAGCCTGTAAATGAAGCTTCTAGGTCTTGGATCACGCTCCTCATCCATTTGATCTTGACCTTTGATTCTTCCCTCATCATTGGATCCTCAATCGTACCCGTAGGATTAGATTTGATCACACGGATTGCCAACGTGACATTCCGCGTGTCAAAGCCATTGTGTGCTTATTTTACACTTAATTTAGTGAAAATTCTTTGTCCTTGATGTGTTTCTTGTCAGACCCGCATGACCTCCTTTGTACAAATGGACGCAATAATGAGAGCTTTGTGACCATCTTTTGCCATGTTGGACCTTAGCACTTGAATTGTTGAGCCACGTTGCCAATTGCAATTAACCCTTTGATTTTGTGCTCGTGGTAAAATGAAGAAGAAGATAAACAGTAACAACAACATTTCACGCGTTTAAAATTATAAAAGGGTGCGTTTGATTTTTCTTTGACCCGGGTAAAAATGGTTTGACTTTGGGCTTATACAAAGGGTTTTGGGCCACGGGTAAGGTTAACATGTTTAGGTTTTTTGGGTTAATAAAAGGAATGTTATCGGTCTTACAAAGTCAAACTAGGTCTTGTATTGTAATAGGCTAGTCGGGTTCAACGGGCTTGGTTTGTAATCTAATATTGTCCGTGTTTCGGGCTCAAAGCCCAAGATATGCCAAGCCCGGCCCATGTAGAAAGCCCATACGCCTACTAGTTGGCATTGGGTATAAAAGGACCCTCTCCACACATGGAGAGGGTGTTGGTTACCATTTCATTCACTTGTGTGTGTAATCTTCCACCCTCACTTTCTCTCTCTAATAAATCTTTCATTTTTCTTTTCTCTTTTCTATTTTGCTTATTGGTATGGCTTATCTTGTGTTTGGATAGCTTATTATCTTGGGATAACATTTGGTATCAATCGCCACGGGGTGGGTTTAGTGGTTAAGTGCTTTGTGCTTATTTTTTTGCTTATTGGTGTGTTGGCTTATTCTTGCTATTTTTTTGTTTTGTTTTTGCACTTCACGTCATAAGATAGAACATTTTTTTTAGATTTTGGGCTTGTGAATTGATTCAATATCTTTATGGGCTTATAGTGTGTCAACACAAATCACTGTTTGTACCACTGTTGGTATAGCTCGTTTGTGTTTTAAGCTTATAAAACGCACACTATATTTCTCTATTTTTTTAGAGTTTGAAACAGATTTTTCACATTCCATCTTATTAGTTCGCGACTTCTGTTTGGTTTTGCTTATTTCCATAAAAGCATGGAACGTTTCTTCATGTCAAATCTGTTATAGCTTATTGGCTTTATTTTTTCGTGGGTTTATAGCTTATCACGAGCTTGTTTTGAGCTTATTGTCTCTCGGCTTTACTTTGAGGTTTTGGCTTGTTTCGAGTCAAAAGCTTACATTCACGAGCCTATATCTCGAGCTTATTTAAGCTTATCTTTCTTGGCTTATTGTTTTGAGTACACGGTTTGTATAAGAAGAGAAGAAGAAGCCGCGCACAAGGTGTTTGCTATATTGTTGAAGTCGAACAAGCATTTTCTTGAGTGAAGCCGAACGAGTTCAGCCTTGTGGAACCGATCTAGACAACAACTAGAGACCACCGATCTAGTTGTTTCAAGAGCAACCGATCTAGCTCTCAACCTTTGTCAGCCGAACGAGTTACAATTCAAAGAGCCGAACGAGTAAAATTCAAAGACCACCGATCGAGTGTACTCTTTGAATGAGCCGAACGAGTGTCATTTTATAAGAGCCGAACGAGTGTATTTTTTAAAAACGAGCCGAACGAGTTAACGCTTGAAAGAGCCGAATGAGTGTAATTTTAAAAAGAGCCGAACGAGTTTTTTTACTAGTGCAAACCGAACTAAATAAGCAACTCAACAGGAACAAAAGTTACACGTTTTAAATCATTTTCGATTTTTCGAGTTCGCGTGACGGTGCTCTACGGGACTTATAATCTATACCATTACGATCGTGAACTCGTTTCGATCATCGTGGTATATTTATTTTCCACCGTCGACAACCGTAGCATTCCGCGAGACAACATTCATACCGTAACTCGATCATTGTTTCCCACTCATACTTAACTCTATCATTTTTCGTTCTTCGCGAATTTCCACGAACGCTTAGCCTAAAAGTTAAGGAACAAGCTAGAGCTCAACACGCTCGATCGGGTCAAAATTTATTCTTATTCTACCCAGTAGGAAAGTCAAAATTGTGACAAAACATTTATTTATTTTTTTTGAAATTTTTGAAAATTTTCATTTTTAAATTTTTTTTTTGGTAAAACGGGATACGTGAGAACAACGGGCAAAGGTAGGTAAGATCATATCGAAGATATACTACCCCATACTAAAATTAAACATTGTCCTCAATGTTTCCTAGCCTAAGACTTATAAAACCCCATACTAGAACTCAAAAAGTTGAATGCATAATCTAGGCATGAAGAAAGTTTCTCAAAAATCTTAAGCCGTTTATCAACTATGCTAGAAGATAAATGCTAGTCGATAATAATCTAGGATATCGGATTTCCCCAAACTAAAGGCAAGCAAAGGCTAGGAAGCTCAAGTGGACTGGGACAAAACACCGAACACGAGAGTCTTCAAAATTTTTTGGATGAATCCTGCAAACAATCACAAGCACAAACAACAAGAATCGGAAGAGTACAAGCCTCCTCACATCACAATAGAAATAAGAAAGAAGATAAAAGGATAAGCACGGGGTGCCTCCCACGAAGCACTTTGTTTTTGGTAACCGAGTCACATAGCTTGACTCGATCCCCGAATTCATTCGTCCTTAGAGAAAGTGTGGAGATCCTAGACTACCTTGGGTGGTAAGTCCTCTCCGAAGTAATGCTTCACACGATGACCATTCACCTTAAAGTTTGGACCATCGGGTTGAGATAACTCAATGGTTCCGTATGGAAAAACTTTGGTGATGGTGAAAGGCCCTGACCAACGAGTTTTAAGCTTTCCGGAGAATATCTTTAGACGAGAGTTGAAGAGTAAAACTCGATCATGTGAAAGGCCCTAACCAACGAGTTTTAAGCTTTCCGGAGAATATCTTTAGACGAGAGTTGAAGAGTAAAACTCGATCACCAACATTGAAAATGCGGTTTTTGATCTTTGAGTCGTGAAGCTTTTTCGTCCTCTCTTTATAAATCAAAGAATTCTTGTAAGCTTGATCACGAAGCTCATTAAGTTCATTAAGTTGAAGCTTACGGTGATCACCCGCGGTTTTAAGATCGAAATTAGCATGTTTCAAAGCCCAATATGCTTTATGCTCTAATTCGATAGGTAAATGGCAAGACTTTCCGTACACTAACTTGTAAGGCATACAACCAATTGGTGTCTTAAAAGCAGTACAAAATGCCCACAAAGCGTCATCTAGTTTGTCGGACCACGAGGCACGGTTTTCTCCAACCGTCCTTTCTAGAATACGTTTCAAACCACGATTGGACACCTCTAC
>BQNB010175534.1:0-13150 GCA_026074375.1 Tanacetum coccineum
AAAGACAAGATCGAGGATAAACTATACAAACAAGACCAGTCTCTTCAAACAGTTCACATGTTGTGCAAACCAAAGCCTTATTATGATGAACAAAATAAGGTCGCTATTGGCTACAAGAACCCCTTCTGTCTCACCCGTGCACATCAAGTTCAACCTGCCCTGTATAATGGTCATGTGATTACTAAATCTAATCATGTCTCGGCTATAGTGCATAACTCAGAGGAGACCCTAGAGATAGCTGACATCACTAGGAAGAAGATGAACGATAAAATGAATGACCCAGAGTGTGTGAAAAAGAGGGTTAAGATTACACCACATGATTACTCAAAAGAGAATTATTTTGCGACTTTCACACCTCAGAAACAATTGACCCCTGAGCAGATATTTTGGTCCAACGATCTCATCAAAATGCAAACTGAAGCTCTCAAATAACATACCAAAGTGTCAAGACCAATCAAAGCGTTGACGGTGTATCCTCCAAATACACCCACAACGCTTGTCCCTAGGGTGCTTCCAACAAAAAGTCAAGTGAAAATTAACCTTTTTGCACTTATACAACTTTTTTTGAAATTTGAAAAAAACTGTAAAAAGAGAATTACACCCATGGGGCTCACTGAAGGGGAAAGAGGTTTTGAACAAACCAAGACATGCTATCTTACCGAAGTCATTCCATTTTTCAAAACACTTAAAGAACAGTTTGAGGGCATTCAAACCGCTCTCACTAAAGAAATCAAAGAAATGAAAGAAGTTTTTGAAAAGTTGGAACATGAGGTTGATCAACATGCTGTAATTAGGAAGCATGATAAGATTGAGAAGAAAAATCTTCTCATTGCTAATGAATGTTTAATTGATGATTGCTTGTCCAAAGAAGTGTTTTATATTGCAACGAATTCTAAGCTTAATGTATCTAGATTCACTGAAATACATGATGCCCACACTGTTGTTCAAGCACGTTGACTGGAACTTGAAGCAGAGCTTTCTAAATTACATGACAAAGTTCAAAAAGACAATCATACTAAATTAGTAAAATGTTTTTCCAATCTTGAGGTACATCACTTAAATTTACAGTTAAAGTATCAAAACCTTAAAGAACGTTTTGGAAATAACACATCTCCACCTGCTAGAGATGTTCTTGATTTTGACTCGGTCTTTGAAATCGGAAAAATGAAAGCTTCTCTTCAAGGAAAGGACAACGCCATTCACAAATTGAGAATGCAAATCGCTAAATTAAAAGAGACCAGTACTGACAAAGTCACCGTTCTCCAAGAACAAAATGAGCTTTTTAGGGCTGAGAATGCAAAAGTTAAATTGCATTACAAGGAATTGTATTATTCAATTAAAATCACGTGTGCTAAACACATCAAACAAACAACTGCCTTGTCAACTGAAAATGAGGCTCTGAGAGCTCAAATACAAGAAAATCTGAAATGCATCACTGTGGATTCCGTAAAACCAAAAGTTCTTGCACCTGGTAGGTATGCTATAGATGTTGAACCACTTCCCCCATGCCTTAGAAAAAATAAGGAAGTTCATCTAGATTATCTCAACCATCTTAAGGAAAGTGTAGAGACCCTTCGCGATATAGTAGAGGAAGCTAAGGTTGCAAGACCATTAGATAGATCACTCGCATTTGCTTGCCTTTAAACCAAACACTCTCAGGAACTATTAGAATATGCGATTGGTACTTGTCCGAAAGACTTCAATCTATGAGATAAACAGCATGCTGCTACCCCTTTAAATAGGAAAACGCAAGTTACTTTTGTGGACCAATGTGAAAAGCCAAATAATAACACACACAATCATGTAGGGAAACTTAATATCAAGAAGACTAATGTCCCTGTGCCTCCTTCTACATAAGTAAATGCTTGCACTAAAGTTGGCAGATCACAGCCTAGGAGCAATACCAAGAAAAATAGGATCTCGCCGGCTAAAAGTGTCAACCAGAAGGAAGTAGAAGAACACCATAGGACCAATAAGTCTAGTCTGAAAACTACGAATCATATTGATTCTAGTATTAGCTCTAAGCATACTGTAATTAATTCGAATTCTCATTCTGTTTGTCAAACATGTAACAAATGCTTAATTTATGCAAATCATGATGTGTGTGTGGTTAATTATTTGCACTCTGTGAATGAATCCCCCTCTGTTAAAAATGCTGTGCGCAAAGTTAAGCAAGTTTGGAAACCTAAGCAAGTTAAACAAGTGTGGAAAACAACCGAAAAAGTGCTTACCAGGGTTGGTTATCAATGGAGGCCCACGGAAAGAACATTCACTTTAGGAGAAAAGTGCCCTTTAACCAGGATCACTAAACCCGAAGTAGTGCCTGCTAAGCAAAGTGAAAACATTTGTACTAGTAAATCCGTGATAAATAAGAAATTAAGTCAAACATCTCAGAAAACATTAACTAGATACCAATGTAAACACCAACAAGACCAGGCCGTTACCGTTAGTCTTCCCACTTCACTTGAGAATAAGGCCATTGCTAACTCTAGGCTATCTGCTATGGCTTGTCCTAACCAACCGGATCCCAACCAAAATTGGGGATCCAACTTTCCAAACTCTCCATCTTCGTCTATTTTCAAATGCATGTCGTACAGATCATCCTTTGGTATTTGGACTCATGCTTCTCAAAACATATGACGGGGGATCGCTCACGGCTCAAGAATTTCGTGAAAAAATTCATCGGGACAGTTAGATTCGGGAATGACTATTTTGATGCTATCATGGGTTATGGAGATTACGTAATTGGTGACAGTGTGATCTCTAGGGTATACTATGTGGAAGGACTAGGACACAATCTGTTTTCTGTTGGACAATTTTGCTATTCAAATTTAGAAGTTGCATTCAGGAAGCACTCACGTTATGTTCGAGATACGGATGGTGTTGAATTACTTAAAGGTTCTCGTGGTTCTAATTTGTACACTATTTTGGTTAAAGACATGATGAAGTCCTCTCCAATCTATCTGTTGTCCAAAGCCTCCAAGAACAAATCATGGTTATGGCATCGTCGTTTAAACCACTTAAACTTCGGTACCATCAACGACCTTGCAAGAAAGGACTTAGTAAGAGGCTTACCTAGATTGAAGTTTGAGAAAGATCATCTTTGCTCAGCATGTCAACTCGGTAAGAGCAGAAAACATACCCACTCACCCAAAACTAAAAACACCAAGTTGGAAGTTCTTAACACCCTTCATATGGATATATGTGGACCGATGCGAGTACAAACAATTAATGGGAAGAAATACATCTTAGTCATCATTGATGATTAGTCTAGGTTTACTTGGGTTAAGTTTTTGAGATCTAAAGATGAAACTCCAAAGTTCGTCATCAAATTTTTGAAGCAAATACAAGTCGGTCTCAACAAAACTGTCAGATACATCCGTACCGATAATGGCAAAGAATTTGTTAATCAAGTTCTAACTCAATATTATAAAAGTGTCGGCATATTTCACCAAAAATCAGTTCCAAGGACTCCACAGCAAAACGGCGTTGTCGAAAGGCGGAACCGTACTCTTGTTGAGGCTGCTAGGACAATGCTGATATTTTCCAAGGCCCCGATGTTTCTATGGGCAGAAGCTGTTGCTACTGCCTGTTATACCCAGAACCGATCCCTCATTCACACTCATCATCATAAAACCCCATATGAGCTAGTGCATAATAGGAAACCTGATCTTACGTTCCTCAGAGTCTTCGGTGCTCTGTGTTACCCTACTAATAACAGCGATGATCTAGGAAAATTACAACCAACAGCTGATATTAGGATTTTCATGGGTTATGCCCCAAGCAGGAAGGGTTGTCGAATCTACAACAAAAGAACCCGATGAATTATGGAAACTATTCACATTCAATTCAATGAGTTGTTTGAGCCGATGGCTCCTGTGCACCTTACTACAGGACCCGAGCCAATTCTGTTGATGCCTGGACGCATAAGTTCAGGGCTCGTATCAAATCCGGTCCCTGCATCTCCTTTTGTACCCCCAACCAATAAAGATCTAGAGATTTTATTCCAATCGATGTTCGATGAATACTTTGAACCCCCTCGTGGTGAAGGACCGGTCTCTCCTGCTCCTGCAGTTTAAGTTCCAGTCTCTTTAGTCGGTACACCTTATTCTACATCAATTGATCAAGATGCACCATCAACAAGTCATTCACCGTCATCCTCAGAAGTACAACCTCCTATTTTACATCAAGGTGTTGTTGTTGGACCTACTATCGAAGACAACCCTTTTGCTCCAGCTAACAATGATCCCTTTGAAAATATATTTGCTCCAGAACCTAGTTTTGCGGAATCATCATCAGAGGATATTGGTTTAGCTGAACCCAACCAAGTTGCTCTACCACATGAACATCTCCGCAAATGGACAAAGGATCACCCAATTGACAATGTAATTGGTAATCCCTCTCAACCGGTATCCACCCGTAAACAATTAGCTACCGATGCCTTGTGGTGCTTTTACCATTCTGTACTTTCTAAAGTCGAACCCAAGAACTTCAAGACTACCATGAATGAAGCTTGCTGGTTTAAAGCTATGCAAGATGAAATTCACGAGTTCGATCGTCTCTAAGTATGGGAAGTAGTACCAAAACCTGACTGTGAAAACATAATCGCTCTCAAGTGGATTTACAAAGTTCAGCTTGATGAGTATGGTGATGTTCTGAAAAACAAGGCATAGTTGGTAGCCAAAGGATATCGACAAGAGAAGGGTATCGATTTCGAGGAATCATTTGCACCGGTTTCTAGGATTGAGGCTATCAGAATCTTTATCGCGAATGCTGCCAACAAGAACATGACTATCTACCAGATGGATGTCAAGACCGCATTCCTAAATGGAGAGCTGAAAGAAGAAGTCTACATCAGTCAACCTGAGGGCTTTGTTGATCCAGATCATCCTACTCACGTCTATCGTCTAAAGAAGGCTCTTTATGGCTTAAAGCAGGCTCCAAGGGCGTGGTATAACACATTATCAAGGTTTCTTCTGGAAAACAAGTTCTCTAAGGGTGTAGTTGATCCCACGTTATTCACTCAGAAAACAAGCAAACATATTCTTCTCGTTTAAATTTACGTAGATGATATTATCTTTGCCTCAACTGATCCTAAATCTTGTGACATATTTTCGAAAGAGATGAGTTCAAAATTTCAGATGTCTATGATGGGACAAATGTCATTTTTCTTGGGCTTACAAGTTTCTTAAAGTCCTGGAGTTATCTTCATTTATCAATCAAAATATGCTCTTGAAATTTTAAATAAATATGGAATGGTGTCTTGTGAACCTGTAGATACACCAATGGTTGAGTGATCTAAACTAGATGAGGACCCCTTAGGAATTCTAATTGACCAAACTAGATATCGGGGTATGGTCGGCTGACTTATGTATATCACTGCTAGTAGACTAGATCTTGTATTTGCCGTGTGCATGTGTGCTAGATACCAGGCTAAACCCACAAAGAAGCACCTTGAAACACATAAACGGGTCTTTCGGTACCTTAGGGGAACCATTAACATGGGTCTCTGGTATCCGAAGGACACCGCTATCGCACTAACAGCCTATGCAGACGCTGACCATGCAGGTTGTCAAGACACTCGAAGAAGTACGTCGGGAAGTGATCAGTTTCTTTGAGACAAATTAGTGAGATGGTCATCCAAAAAGTAGACTAGCACTGCTATCTCAACCACAGAGGCTGAATACATTGCCATGTGTGGTTGCTGTGCTCAAATCCTTTGGATGCGATCACAACTCTCAGACTACGGCTTTGCATTCAATAATATACCTCTGTATTGTGATAACAAGAGTGCCATTGCTCTCTGCTGCAACAATGTCCAACACTCTCGGTCAAAGCACATCGACATACGTCACCATTTCATACGAGAGTAAGTCGAAAATGGCGTGGTGGAACTTTACTTCGTGATGACGGATTATCAGCTTGCAGATATATTCACAAAGGCATTACCAAGAGAGCGGTTCAAATTTATACTTTCGCGTCTTGGGATGAAGAGTATGACTCCGGAAACACTAAAACGTCTTCATGAAGGAAACGATGAGTAAAAGATTGTCTTCATGTATCATATGTATATAGCTAAAAACAAAAACAAAATACAAAAATATAAAACCTATAAAAACCATAAAAATCAAAAAATAGAAAATACCAAAAATAGTTTTCAAGACATGTCTTCCGTGTATCGATAACATTTACGGACCTAGAAATGTCATTCAATAATGACACGGGTCTTTAAATGAAGCTCGAACGGAAGTACAAACTTTTCAAAACATGTCTCTATGGCTTGCTATTATTTCCGATAGCAACCCGTTTTTCAATTTGAGGAAAGCATGTCGCCAAAAAGACAGCTGTTCCTAACAACGGGTGATTCATTTCTCCCAGGCATGGATTACTTCACATCCATGCATCAAGGGATAATGTACGTTTCAGTGCGTTATTTCTTATTCGGAAGAGAAGTCTTCCTTTTCATGACCAAATAATTTTCTTCTTACTTGATTCTTCAAAAATTATTTGTGTTCATATGGTGGAAAAATGTTGTTTTAAAATCAATGGGACTTGAATGTCTCAAAATTTGACACTTAATCAACGACTACAACTCTTTAAATAGAAAACGGGTCATTGATTGAGGGGGAGAGTGTTTTCAAATTTATGACATCTAACGGGCATTTCAATTCATAAAATAATTAACGAAAAAGGTTTTGTATTGAAAAAGGGTTAAAGTTTGAGGGGGAGTTAATTAATTTTAACTCAAAAGGCCAATATTGTCAATTGTTTGTAAGTATAGGGACTTATGTGCAATATGCTAAATGTTTCCTAGGCTTAGACAAGTATAAGGACCATTTGTGCCAATTCTGAAACTTTTATAAGCCTTATAAATACATCAAACCACAATGAAATGGAATTAGGAAGTAAAGGGACTAAAATTGCCAACTTCTAAAACTGTTAAGGGTATAAATAGGGTCAGCGAGTTACATTTGGTCAAACCTTCAAAAAACTCAGTCAAACTTTTTCTCTAAACCCACACCCGTAACTCGCTAAGTTGAACCTTGACTTGATTTTTTGAATTTTGTGCCTAATCGTGCTAAGGTACCTTTTGTTTTACATTACCTATCATGTAAACAACTTAGATATAAAACATGGTTGCCTAAAACACTCTGAATAATCATTAATTAAGATGTTCGAATAGTTTTATCATCTAAATCACTATTTGTGCTTAGAATGATGTTGTGCTTGCTGGGTTAGGTTTAGAACCATTGAATAATGCCTCGTTAGTGTTTCAATTGCTTCCCCTGTCATTATAGTATGATCTGAGTGATTTTCGTGGTTAGGATTGACTTTTATTAGTCAAAAAACATTGCGTGTTGTTGTTTGTTGTAAATAAATGTTGCCAAATGTACATAAATGTTGTTTAAGTGTCAAATTTGTGTCATCTTAAACTCAGTTGTTGAATTGCATGATTTTAAGTTTTAGCGAGTTGGTCTGAATGCTAAGTAGCGAGTTAGGATAATTCATGATAGCGAATTACAAAATATTATATTATATTATCATGAACAGGCAACTCGCTAACCTTTAGCGAGTTGAGGAAGATTTTATTTAATATTAAAATAGGCAACTCGCTATTTTAAATTTTTAATAATTTCTAGCTAGTTGATCATTTTGAATTAAATACTCTTAGCGAGTTGGGTAGCGAGTTGTGTGACACTCAACTTGGTAGCGAGTTGTGTAGCGAGTTGTGTATTGTCTGTCCTCATAGCGAGTTAGTTAGCGAGTTGTGTGACCTTCAACTGGGTAGCGAGTTGTCTAGCGAGTTGTTTCATTCTAACATCATATATCTGCATGTACGTCCTGTTATTGGATACATCTGCAGATACTATGGCTGACTTGAATGTTCCTGCCGATGATGTTCCTGCTCAACAAGCTCCTGCCATCGCACCACCAACCAGAACAGATGATCAAATGTTGCCGTCAAGCAAATGGGTGCCCATCGACAAAAGTAACAGCGTGCTCGATGTACAGAAGTCACAGAGGAATCCCATCTTCTCGATTGTTGTGGCCATACTAAAAGACACCAATTTCTTCAAGGCCTTCACAGCATCTTCTACGATTCCTGATATCTACATTTAACAGTTTTGGGACACCATGTACTTTAACTCATCTACTGGGTTGTACAGCTGTCAGTTGGATGAGCAATGGTTCAATCTTCACAAAGTCATTCTCAGAGATGCACTTGATATCACTCCAACCAATGAGAACAATCCTTTTGTGGCTCCACCTTTGAGTGATACGGTCATCGAATACGTCAACACTCTGGGATATCCTTGCACGCTAAGGAATGTGTCTGCAATGTCTGTTAATGCTCTATATCAACCATGGAGAGCCATATTATCTATGATCAACATGTGTATTACTGGGAAAACTGCTGGATTTGACAGGCCAAGACATCCTGTGCTTTAGATTCTTTGGGGCATTACTCATCGATCCAACATCGACTATGCTAAAAGGATCTGGGAAGAGTTTGTTCAATCCATACAAACCTTCCTCACTGATCGGAAGAATCTAGCTACGAACTCACGTAGAAAGAAGAAGTCCCCTCATTTGCTTATCCCAAGTGTCAGGTTCACCAAACTGATCATCCACCACCTGAAAAACAAGCACAACATACACCCAAGAACAAGCTCGCCTCTTCACTACTCACATGAGGAAAACGTGCTGAACACTCTCAGGTTTATTGGAAAAGAGGTAGGGAAATATTTGGTATGCTGATACCTGATGCTTTTCTCACTGATGAAATTAAAGGAGCACCCTACTACAGTGGATACTTGGAGCATGTCGCGGAGTATCAACGGTATCTGGATGGAGAACACAGTAAGGCTAAGGATGAAGTAGTGCCTGAGTCTCCCGCTCCTAAAGCTACCAAGGTTGCTAAGCCTAAGACAGATGTGCAGACAACGCCCTCAGCACCTAAAACTACTAAAGCTAAAAAACTTGCTGGTGACAAAGCTCCCAAGCCCACTTCATCTCAACTACCCAAACCAACACCAGCACCAACTGAACCCTCCAAGAAATACCAAAGAAAAAAACGTAAACTGGTCAAGGAGACATATGATACACCATCTCCAGCCAAACGATCTAAAGCGGGTAAGGTGTCAAAGATGAGCAAGCCAAAGAGTACAATCAAGCTGGTGGATGAATTTGTAGATGAGGGTGTTCCTGTGTCCGAACCAAGGATTGATGATGAGGAAGCTGACTTTCAAAAAGTGATGGAACTAAGCTTGTAAGATCTTGAGGCAAGGAGTCAGGGGCCAGTTCGTACTATGGTGATACAGGAACCAGACTCTGGAAGATTTCAACAGCTTCTGGAGGTACAAGGAAAGGGAAAAGAGAAAGCCATTGAAGAACAAGCTGCTCATGACCTACTCACCCTTCAGACTCCTAAAAAGAAGAGCCATGCAGATCAATTTATCTTCCAGAGGCGCACTCCTATGCCCACTGAACCCTCTGGACATGTCGAACCTCCTTCCTCGGATTTAGAACAAACTCTGACTGATAATGAAACGAAATCAGACAAGGAAGTACCTGGGATGAATGCTGGAGTTCAAGATGAAGGCCAGGTTAGATCAGACCCTGGTAAACAAGATGAAGGCCAGGCTAGATCAAACCCTGGTGATGCTGCAGAGTCTCAACCTCAATCAAGTCATGTGGTCCACGCTAGACCAAACCTGGAACACATGGACTTAGATACCACTGATTCTCCAAAACAACAAAATCTTGAGCAAATGGATGAAGAGTTCACCACAACTACTTACCCAAATGTTCAGGAGAATCTCAAACTTCCTAATGAAGGTCAAGTGGTCTTTGAAGAACCTACAAGCTCCACCAGAACCCTGTCTTCACTACAAATTCTTGAAAAGGATCTCAGCTTCACCGATCAGTTCCTCATGGAGAAGTCACATGAAGATGAACCTGAGAAAGCCATCATTGATTCAGAGGTTCAGTCTATGGTCACGGTTCCCATTCAACAGGACACCTCTTTGGTTCCTCCAATGACCACTTCGGTTATTGATCTCACCACTTCACAATGTGACTCTTCGACAATTCATGCACCACTCCTAACATCTACAGCAACAACCACAACAATTGCAACAACAACAACTCTTCCACCACCACCTCAACCACAACAAAGCACAACAGAGTCAATCCTGTTACAACGCATTGGTGAGCTTGAATAACATATGGCGGGGTTAATACAAAACAACTTAAACCAGGAGGAAAGGTTGGATAAACATGGGTCTCGACTGTACAAACTGGAGAATCTTAATATTCCTCACCAGGTGATCAAAGCAGTAAACGAGATAGTCACTGATGCAGTCGACTGGGCGATGCAAGCTCCACTTCGAGCTCGTTTCAGTGATCTGCCTACTGTTGATATGAAGGAAATTCTACAACAACGAATGTTTGAAGATAAATCATATGAGGCTCATGAAGATCACAATAACTTGTATGAAGCATTGCAGAAGTCATTGGAGCGTGATTACTCAGATCAACTTCTATCAGACCTGAAAGAAGCTCGCAAGAAGAAGAGAAAGAGACGTAACGTGCCAAGCACTCCTTCTGGGTCTCCACCTTCACAGCCACCACCACCACCTCATCCAGCAGGCGCATCTTGTGCTCTAGGTACTTCAGGAGCATCAGGATCTTCTCAGATGCCCCCACCTCTTCCTCCTTCATCAACTGGTACATCTGGATCTACTAAGCAACAAGGCAGTGAGGCACCCAGTTCGTCTAAGACTATCATTTCAGTGCCCCAATCTATGGCTTGGACTACATCTGACACCCAATACGAGTCAGTAGGCGCCTCTAGGGCTCAAGAGTTCTCTCCTACAGACTCTCTAATGCATGATGATTCCATTCCTGATGAACAAGTACATATCTCTGATGATGAAGACTCCGAGAATGATCACCTTCCAAAAGTAGACTCGAGACAAGATTGGTGGAAACCACTCCCAGCAAAAAAAAGATCTGCAACTCCTGAACCTGCTTGGACTATCCCTTCCTCTATTGTGTCAGATGTTGAGAACAACTGGGCTTCTGCGATGGCTTCAACCTATGAACCTCCTGCTGAGAACTCATTGCTAGCAAAGACTAGAGACATGACGGCCTTCATAAACTGGTACTGCCAACAAGTAAACAAGATTGAGCTTACACAAGCAGATCTCGAAGGGCAGGCTTATGAAATTGTTAAAGCCTTATATCCAGACGTCATTAACCTTCAGTTCCAGATGGAGGAGTGCCATAAGATGCTCACAGATCAGGTCGACTGGTCGAATCCGAAAGGAGATCATGTCAGAATCGATGTCAACCGACCATTGCCTCTCGGTGGTCCTCTAGGTCATGCCACCATTCAGATACAATTCTTCTTCAACAAAGACTTGGAGTACTTGAGATATGGCAGCAAAGGAAGCAGTCCCGCACTATCAGTTTCCAAGATGAAGGCTGCTCGTTATCCCAAATTTGGTCTTGAACTGCTGGTGCCAAAACAAATGTGGATTGATGAAGTGTGTACTTATGATATAAGTGCCAAATATGGCATCTCTCACTGGTGGTTTAATCAACAAAAGTTCTATATTGACCGACATGATTCTCATTCACATCGAAAAGAAGTCATAACACATATGCGGATCCTCAGTGTCGTCAGAATCAAAGCCTACTCAAGATACCGGTATGACTACTTGAGCGAAATTGTCCTCCGAAGAGCTGACTTCCAAGAATACACGATTGCTAAAAAAGATTTCAAGAACATGTATCCCAGTGACTTTGAAGACCTGAACATACTCCTTCTTCAAGGTCATCTCAATCATCTTCCTAGTTCAGACAAACGGATGCTATCAACTGCTGTCAAGCTATGGACCCGAAACTTAGTGATTCGACAGAGGGTTGAAGACTTTTAACTCGGCATTGAAAGCTACCAGACACAGTTGAACCTCAGTAAACCAGGATTGATGCTAAAGGCTACGAGTTCAAGCATGACTATACTATCATTGAGTCTCCTCGAGCAGTAGTGTTCCCAGTCGACAACAGAAACCGAAAGATGATGAGGTTCAATGAGATATACAAGTTCAGTGATGGAACATTGACACGTATTCTGGAAGCACTGGATTACAGAGTCAAGGAGTTCAATGTCAAGTAGCTCAATCCGAGGATGAATACACTATTCTGGACTCAAAAGGACGTGACAAGGAGCAAAGAGTTCATAGCTGCCATTGAAAGGCGACTGAAGACAAGAATGATCTTCCGCAACCTGGAATGATTTGTTGGTGGACGAGTTCGTGATATTGACTACAGACTTATTCAAATAACGGAATGATCTCTTCATTCCATTTATGAGGTCAATATCATTTATAATAGCCTGTAAATTTTTGTAAATTATAAAGTAGTGTTATCGTTAATGTTATGTGTCAGTGTATGAAATTTTCACGAATTTTTCATTAAATTCAAAATCTTTCAAACCTATCATACCTGACACTAACATAAAACCTCATAGATTCAGGGGGAACGTTTATATGTTCCCCACTCGGCTTGTGATTACTCAGCACATTTTTCTCCCAGTTTTTCCAACATATTTGAATCCATTGGTATCCAAAATATCAAAAGATTTAACATTTTTGATAGGGGGAGAAAATGTGATTTAAATATGAAAACTGACAAAAATGTGATTTTGTGGACTCATGTGTATACTCCTCCCTCCTTGTGCTAAACAGTTTCGATTAATCGATGCACATGTTGAGGGGGAGCGTTTTTGAAAATTAAAAAACAATCAAGGTACTAAAAGCTTTGATACTTATATCACAAGTACCTGATTGAATTTTCAATTGGTTTTATGGCAAGGTGAACTGTACCAAAAGACCGACCTTGTAATTACTTTATCGGAGTTATAAGGATGGTAATGTTAGGTATTAGTTCCCACGATCCCGCCAGAGCCGGAGGGATCTACCCAGGGATAATCCACTAGTTAGTGTAGAAGTCCTTAGGTATGATAAAAAAGGAGTAAACGTGAGAATAAGGGAAGAGTGCCGGCTGAGATGGAGCTAGTACTGGAACAAACCCAACAAGGTACTAGTCATGAAGTCTCGGTAAGCACTGAAGGGGTTGAAGA
>BQNB010175536.1:0-13150 GCA_026074375.1 Tanacetum coccineum
ATCGTTGGCCACATTTCTATTGGCTATATATACCATTTTTTTCACCAAAATTCCAGCAAATAACATACCATAATCTACAACTTATAGCCTCCGGTTAATTATAAAATTTAATAAAAGCATCAAAACATTGAAAAAAAGTAAATGAAACTATATGGAATCATGAATATAACTAAACCAACCAAATAACATCAAAACTACAACATGCACCAACCGCATCCATATTGGTCGTGTGTGTACCTAGTTTTGTTTACCGCCTGTCCGTCTCCCGTTTTCTTCTTTTACATATGTCAACCTTTTAGCATGCACAACGAAGTCGTTTAGTTTAGTGGCAATTTTAAACTGCATGAGTCATCCCCAAACGACGTTATTTTACCCCCAAACGACGTCGTTTGGGCCGCCCACACTCTCAAACGACCTGACCTACCCCAGAACGACGTAGTTTGGCAAGTCCAAAACGCGGTCGTTTACTTCGCTATTTTATTAAAGGGTAATAGAAGATTTGTATATCTTGATTATATTTGGTTGCGATATTTTCTTGGTTTAATATATAATTTATATTTGGCTGCGGTATATTTTCTTGATGGAAAAGATATGTTTTTCAATAAACAATGGATCCTCTTCATTAGTTTTCTACAACCTACTAATCAAAAAGCGCACTGTTATGCTGCCTCCATGAAAATGAAAATTTCTCAAGGATATTCAATAAACATGCGAAATTTTCATGATCTTTCTGGCATGTTAGTCAAGTCCGGTAGTACACACTCTTTTACAAATGCACAATATATTTTAGCATGAGCAGCAACGAAGTCATTTAGTTTAGTCTGGCAATTTTAAAAACTTGTAAGCAGTCATACCCCAAAACGCCTATATTATTACCCCCAAACGAACGTTCATATTTACCCACCAAACGTCGTCGTTTGGGCCCGCCCACAAACATCACTCAACCTCAGACAGACCTAGACCATACCCCCAGAAACAGACGTAGTTTAGGAACAAGTCCCAAAAAACGCGCTCGTATTACCTTCCGCACAATTATTAAAGGGTAATAACAAATTTTCATCTATCTATATTATATTTGGTTGCGATATTTTCAACCATGGTTTAATTAAGTATATATATTATCATATTGGCGGCGGTATATTTCTTGATGACACAAAGCGATATGTTTTACACAATAAAAACTCACTGGTATCCTCATTCATTAGCTTTCTACAACCTACAACAAAAGCGCACCAGCTCTAGGCATGCCTCTAATGTACCATTGAAAATGAAAAATTTCTCATGGGATATTCAATAATATGCGAAATTTTCACTTAGATACTTTCTGGCATGTTACGTCAAGTTCCGGCTCCAGCATGGCACACACAAGCGCTGCTATCCGCGAATCTGTTGTAAACACCACTGAGAAATAAACAGCGAATCTGTTTTAATGGAATTGTGTCAAACACGAGCACCAACTTTTACTGTCTTAACAACAACTATCTTCATTTAACCTCTCTACCGTTCTTTCGTTTAGCCAATTCGAGTCTACCACGCAGTTTGTCTTCATCTGAAGCTTCAACACCTTCTGTTCATTTATCTGTTACCTTTATGTTTATATGATTCATTAATTAGTTTCATTCGATGAAATGTGAATGTTTCCCTACAAAATGGTCATGGTAGACAATGTACATTTAATTTCATTGGCCTGTATATTTTATGTCATGGTCAATCATGTAGTAGTTGTGTATCACAATCTCCAGCACATTTTGCAAGTAGACAACATGTAAATAAACCCACAAGTTCAATTTTTTTAAGTATGATCACCATCGATCTCCCCCGTGATTTATTTGTATAATTCTTTTGATAGATTGTTTATGAAAACAAAATATTTTTTTAGAGAGAATAGGGTGTAGTAATGAGATTAACATATACAAATCATGACAATTCAGCTGATAATAACGGATGCTTGTTTACTGAAAAGAAGACCTTCAGAGAGATTTTGCAGTCGCGTAAATAACCTAAAAATCATCTGCAACTATCTACTTAATAAGAGAAATGTCTCTCGTTTATGTAAATGTTTAACGTGAATATTATGGATTATACAATATGGATTACGGAAAAGAGAGCTACCAAAATGTGGATGTTGCATGGTGATGTTAAAAAAAATCAACATGTGGGTTTTGTCACAGTCTACTTGCAAAATGTGATACTACGTACATTAACTGCAACATGATCGACCTTGATATATGGTAATCATAGTCAACGATAATAAATTGATATAATAAGACCATAAAAGAAAAGAAAAAAATATTTTTATGGATAACGATTCAAGGCATTCAATGAAGACAATTGCGTGTTAACTTATTCAATTTATATTTGTATTTGTTACGATATATTTATATTTGTTACCATTGATTATGAAGCATACTTGCTTTTGCCTTTTCTATTACTACTAAAAAGAAAACTCATGTAAACCTTCTTTCAATAAAATACAATGGAAGGTATAGATTAAGAATATGACATTATCATGACCCCATATATTTGGATTGAGACTTTGGGATTTTCATTATATATTAGTAACAAAATTAATCGTTGTGCTTATTGATGTTGTATAACTAAGGAGGAAGTATTAACCGTCCCACTTAACATGAATGCATGACTTAGTAAAACATGTGTAGTTAAATGACCAGGTAGATCGATGATGTTCAAATCGTCATTGTTTTACATGATAGTTTATAGTATATTAAAAATTAATATTAATAATATATTATAAAGACGGCTTTAAGTTATTAAAACACGTTATAGCAAGTTGACTTTTCATTTCTTCTAAGCAAGTTTAGTGCAGTTTGATTTAAGAATGAAAAATATTTAGATGCACGCTAACTTATTCTGACAATTGTAAGTTGGCACGTTATTATGTAAAAATAACAATTAACAATTGTAAGTTCACACACAACTTTTAGTTGACTTTGTTTTATATTTGGTAATCACAACTCTTGTATGTAAGTGAATAGCCAATGAGAATATGCTTCAAATCTACCATATCGCATCAGGTATGTTACTCATTTACGGTAAACATTTATTTCACTCATTTATGACGTATCTTGTCTCTCGTTTGTCTTCCATCCGTAAATAATAAGTTATTATAATATGAGGGTTTGAGAAAATAAATCTTCGATTCAATACAACTCATTGGTAAAGGTTGTAACACGTATGCTAAAGTTCAAGTACTTTGTATAAAAAACTAGTAGTATATAGGAAACCATTATTGTTTAGGAATTATTGAGCACTTTCTTTAAACATAAAATTATAAAAGTAGAGTGTTCATTTAGTGGAATTTTAAGAAGAATATGTACAAGTATGGGCTTGAATCAAGGTTTTTAGGTTGAATTAGCCAATGCTCTAACCACTGCATCAAGTTGCACATAAAATTATAAATGTAGAAGTATGGGCTTGAGTGCTCGGTATCATAACGCAGCTAGGGGCGTTATGCCTAGTTGGAGCCGCGTTGCTAGGCGTTATGATATCGCACATGTGTGTTTGCCAACGGCGTTGGTTGGCAAGTTAAGCCACCAACGTGCGTTGGTTTGATTTTTTTTTTTAAATTTCAAAACACCCCCCAACATCCATACGGCTTGTTTTCAAAAAAAAAAAAAAATTTCTTTTTTGAATACCCACCTTCTATATATTACACCATCACTTAATCATTTTTCACACAAAAAACTCAAACACTTTCTTTCACAATGAATCCAAATCAAAGTGATGAAGAACGTAACAACCTTTCCGAAGTCGATGATGAAACCGACGTTTACTTTATGATGCAAGCGTATGAGTATCACAAACGGTTACGACAAGAAGAAATCAACCCCGACTTACTCGTAACCCGATCCATCGTGATCGGGAGGGGGCCGAAGAATGTTTGATGGCCGACTATTTTGATGATCATTCTAAGTATCTATTATACTATTTTCGAAGAAGATATCGTATAAGCCGAAGACTATTTCTAAAAATTGTCGAAGGCATTAAAACTTATACGGATGATGCTCTTCCAAAGCATTTTAATTTTTTTACAGTCCGACATGATGCTACGGGTCGAATGAGTCTTAGGGTATGTTTGGTTGGGGTATATTGGGAGAAATTCATGACAATTGCATTTTAATTTCCCCAAATATTGTGTTTGGTAACACAAATGAGGGAATTTAAAATTTCAAAAAGTGAGGAATTTTCATTTAATTAGAAACATTTTTTATAAACTTTTTCTCTAGTTGTTTTTGTTCTATTTTTTTTTAAATCAAAGGATATCCGTCACTAGGGGTGTTAGTCGGGTCGGGTTGGTCACCTTCGGGTCGAGTCAAGGTCGAGTCAAGGTTAACAATTTCATACCCGAAACCGACCCTATTTGAGTTCGGGTTAGTAGGGTTCGTGTCAATTCGGTTCAGGTCAACTCGAGTCGGGTCCGTTCGGGTTCGGGTCAACCCGAATATGAGTAAAACGTAATAAAATTGCTTTTTTCTCATTTAAATAAAAAATTTATAAAATTTATATTAAAAAAGATATTTATTCGGGTCAATCGGGTCGACCCGAAACCGAGTTACCAAAAAATTTCAACCCAATACCCGACCCTATTTAGCATTCAGGTTACTCGGGTTGACCCGAATAAACTTTTTTACCCGCGTAACCCGACCCGAATAGGCTTAATCGGGGTCGGGTCGGGGGTTTTTGACACCCATGGGGGTATTTCTATGACAAACCCATTATCCGTCACTTATACACTTAAGTCACTCCCTAAAAAATTGCAAATAATAAACATAATGACCAGATTTTAAAAATATTATGAATTCCTTCAACTCAAACATATGCGTAGCGACATAATTTCAAACAGCCTGAATATTTTAATTCTCAGAATAACCTTTCCTTCAGAATTTATAAATTCCTGGACAATTTCAAATCGCAACGAACAAAGACACGACACCTAAGTTTAGGTTCTTTCAATAAAATACTACATCAAGACGCTGCCTATCACATCATCGGCCACATAGGGCGTACGACAAACACACTCGTATGCGTGTGATTGAATATAAAAACGTCAGATTTTCATGCTACGTCGGTCAAAGGCCGTGAATACTTTAGTAATTTTTTAGTTCCGTATCTAAAGCGTTTTGAGAATTAGCGGGATTTCACTAATTTTTTGCTTCTCCGAGATCGTAAATTATAGTACTGCTATTCTTGTAGTATTTAAACGAACCTTTATTCCTTAGCACTGAAGCCGAAACCTGAGTTCAAAAATACTGTATTTTTACATGAGTCTTATCCATTTTATATTCAAATGTTTTACAACCAAATTAAAGTTTGACGAAAAAAAAATAGTACTAAACTTAAAAACCCGTGCCCTAATGTCCGGTAGATGGATATGAAACCAACACACCTTGAGGGTGTTTATATTTTAGTAAACTTCTGGATAGGCCTAAAGAGAACAAATGCTATCCTATAAACCACAAGAACTACCTTAATTACTCATGATATACCCACACATATACACACACCACCATGTATTCATTTTATTACATGGAGAGACATTTTGTCATCGCTCCCTCACTTCCCTCCCCACCATCGATAGACCATAAACTCCCCACTTACAGTAATAAAAACCATCCTCAAGCTACATCAATACATCCCCACCTACCATGAAATAATTCATCCTTACAACTAAACAATATTAAATCATTCATCCCACACCTCAATAAAAATCAAACTTAAATCATTAATGTTTTTTCACAAGATTGTATTTAATTGAAGGCATATGTTACATCTACTAGTGCAACGGTTATTTTTGTAAACTTGCTTGTTCGTAAGAGGGTTAGATCTAATGATAGTCAATTGCAAGTATTCCCGGTTTAGTCCAAACAGGTTTATCACAGGTATATTGTGATTCTTTTTAGGGTATCTGTTGTTGGTTTTGCGTAAAGACCAAAACAAGGACAACAAGGGTTTTGAGAGTAAGAATTGATTTGAGTCTCGCCATACTGTGTTATTTGTGCAGATATTTTTTTTTCTAAACCTCTTACATGATGTTAATTTTCCTTTCGTGCATTTATTTTAATTTGGTTTAATTATTCCGGGTTAAATGTGTAATTGATGTAAAGTGAAGTGGGATCACCTCATCTTGATACTCGTCTGGTATTTAAGGATGATTTCATTAGAGATGTTCACGAATCACATAGTTGGAATTGTTTGAATTGAAAAGTTGTATATGAAACATTGTATTGGAGGAACAACTCACGGTTGTTTTGGGTTGCTTTGTGAATTATTTTTGGCCTTGAGGGTCAAGACATCTTTAACACTTAGTACTTTTAGGTATGAGAGTAGTTAATAAAATGTCTAAGTATAAGTCCAGTGATCAAGGGCCAAGCGTTTAACAAGACATACCGATACCCAATATTATGGCCGAACTTAGTGACACAAGTCTAAATCGGGTGACTTTGACAGATAGTTATGGATATTTAAATGGAACTCATTATTTCTGCTTTTATGCCTGCCTAGTTTAATTAACAAGAAGACATGAATTTAAGGGTTAAATACAACTCAAGGTATCCTCATATGGGTGAGAATGGATCGGAACAAACTCACTAATTTATCTTCTCCGCGATGGTACGAGAAAGAAAACGACCAAACAGCGGTAGAAAACAAAACGTTAGTGACTTGTACTCCCAAAATTCAAGGACAGATTGAGTTGGCTTTGTCAAACGAATTTTATCTTGGAGCTTGGAAAGACTACTAGTTTTTTTTTACACAATATCGGTATAGAAGGGTAGAACCTAAGTGGTGATAACCAATGTGGTTCATTTGATAGATCCTAACATAAACATATCCGGATGAAGATTCTCACGACTTAAAATAGCGAAATCGAACCTAGACAACTTGTCGCTTTACAAGATAATTCAAATGAAATATTTTATAAGAAGTCCACATATCTTCCATATAAGTTTTAGGCCCGACCATTTTTTTTTCCAAGTCATACCTTAGTATATTAGATAAACCTTACAGACTTTCGAGGCTTTCATCTTTGGGTCAAAACGCAGATGTATACTGTTTCAGAGTACAAATGGAGGAATTCACCCACGAGCTAAAACCACTAGAACGGAAATACATTGTAAAAATCTAATAAGATCTCTTGACACGCTGATGGTAAACATGGGTCCATTCTCACTCATCTGGATCCAATGAGTCGTGCTTGGTTATGAACATAACCCAATAACAGTCACCTCAGGTTCATTTAAGCCAATAAATTGAGGCGCAAAACCGGCTTTCGTTAGATACTGTCTATTAATATCTTGACTATTTTGACGAGTATGATCCATGTACCGTCGGCAAAATAAGTGCCTAATTTGCTATTAGTGTCCGATATATGCTTTGAAAATGGTTATAACATGTACTAAACCGAATTAATCTAAAATGTAGTAAATTGGGAAGTGGTGATAAAGTAGTGGTTTATATCTTGAGGGGAATAATAATTAGTTAATACAAGAATGTCATAAAAACAGGACTGTTTGAAGTAATCAATCATACACATGGGTTAAAAAGACTTGACACATGAGGGTAAATTGGTCATTTCACTTAGGTTCTGGATACATTGGAGTGTTTGGTTGATAACATCAGTAAACTAGGTTCATTAAGCTTGATTGAGGCGAAAACCGTTCGTTAATACTTATTACGGATTTTGAGATATGGGTCCATTAAGTCGGCATAAGTGCATAATTGTATAGTGTCGAATTGCTTTAAATGGTTTAACATGTATAACGGATTTCGTAAAATGGGTAAATAAGTGGTATAAGTGGGTTTATACTTGAGGGTAAATTAGTTAAGGTCATAAAGGAGTGTTTGAATAAATCTCACTTGGGTTAAATGGGTAGGAAATGTCATACCATGTCACGGTGATTCTCTTGTATCTTTTACATATTGTCATTGCGTGCGTTGCGGTTTACCGTGCTAAGTCACCATTCTTCTAGGTGATGCTTAGGAGCGTATGGATACGCGACATTCTTTACGTCACTTCTGCGTTTGTTGATCTAGCTTCGGTACTTGCTACATCATTGCTTCATGGTGAGTCCATAGCCTCGCTCTTAAATATTTTATATGTTTTATAAAACCCACGAGGAAGATACATGCTTGTTTTGAAAATCGAACGCAAGTGGTTTTGATATGTGAACATGGTTTCATTGCTATGAGTATATGCCCCTAGCCGTGGCCGTTAACTTATCTTTCAGGGTAAGAAGCATGGTACAAATAATAGATCTATTGGAGTGACATCCTGTCCGGGGTTTGAATCCTGAATTGAATAGTGAACACCCTGATACGGACATTTTGTATTGAGACAGGGGTGGTGGCATACGAACCTGGCACGATTTATCGCCGGTGGGTGTGATAATGGGTAAAGTGTCGGTCATGGGCTCTAGCACGTGAAAGGATGTTTATAACTTGTGTGTATAACAAGTTATGTGATGAATTATATTTGTGTTCAAATGTTTATTATAAACTCTATGGATTCACTCAACATTATTGTTGACGTTTTCAACATGTTTATCTCAGGTTATTTGCTTGCTTGGATGGGAATGAAGTGCTGATATCAAGATTAAAGACTCAGTGAATAATCACATTCGATAAAAACCATTTTTGGGATTGAGTCGTGTTACGACTTAATGGATTTTGTTTTAAATTGTTTCGGGACCTGTGCAACTCTGATAAATTAAATCGAATGTGAAACAACATTTTTAGATGTATTTTAAAACGTCTTAATAAAAGTCGTTTTCTATGACTTGTGCGGTTGGACTATGAAGTAGCACCCCAAAGTGGTATTCCAATGCGTTGTGATTTTGAGGGTGTTACAAGATACCAACTCAAGTTTAGTTGCTATCCAGTTTTTTTCCCAGTTTAATGTGACAGATGTGGGATTCTTTCTTGCATCCCCTTCCTGTGGAGTCAATATTGTATAAGCTCCTGGTGGTAAGTAGGTTTTCTTATAAACCTACGTATGTAATATGTGAGAATGTAATTCTGTATCATGTATATGCTGAAAATAGCTTTACTTTTTCTATCATGTTCGGATTTGTTTTTTGACTTTCTGTGTTGCCATCTCTCATGTCTATAAGTGTATTTATAAACTCCCTGGATTTTGTCTTGTTTTGCCTTCAAAGTTGTTTTTATAAACAATGGCGAGTCCATTTTCAAAAAAGGAAATACTAACCACATTATCATGGATCTTTTCAACACGTTGTTACCCTTCTTTTCAACCAGGTGTAGAAGAGGACAACTTGCCATTGTTTTTGCAGCTATGGGTGTGAACATGGAGACTGCTTCATTTTTCAAATGTGATTTTGAGGAATATGGTTCCATGGAGAGAGTGACTCTTTTTTTTAACTTTGTAAGTCGTCTCTTCTATCTTTTATGATTTCAGTATAAGAATCACAAATTTAACAAGATTAAGTTTCAAATCGCATTGAAATCAACATTAACGCAGATAAACACAATTGATTAACATCAAAACACGAATATTAACAGCTAATAATACCTGACAATGAAAATTTATAAGTCGGATATAAACATCAAAACCCTAGGAAGTTCACCGCGTCGAGGGAATTCCGGCGAGCTTGAAGCAATTCCGGTTAGTATTACATATTTATTAAAAAAACACACCAACAGTCACTGTAATAGTAACCGGAATTACTATTCCGGCGAGTTGGGGGAAGAAATGGAGAGCGCGGGGAGAGAAGGAAAAATGGATATGATTAGTTAATATTTGTATTTTATTCTTTGTTACTCTATTTATTAATATTGAAATTACAAATTACTATTTTTTAAAAAGTAAAATTACACAGTTGGTCTTTTGATACTTTTAAATTATGGTATTTCGTCATTTTTACTGTTACCCTCTTATTGGGGAAACATTTAGGTGTCTTTTGTTTTTTCAATAATCACTTTTTTTCGCTTATTTTCCTTTTTTGTGTGTGGACGTGCATCCATCCGAATCTTTTTTTTTTTTCATACATAAATTCTAAAAAACACTTCTTACCATTCTTCAAAAAAACACTTCCTACCTTTTCACTAATTCAGACAAAACGTAAAAAAGGACCAAAACGTAATAAAACAAACTAAAACCTAAGAAATCGTACGAAAACGTAAAAAAACATCCAAAAAAGTACAAAAACGTATGAAAGCGTTTGAAAACGTAAAAAATAAAAGAAAAACGTACAAAAACGAACGAATTTGTTTGCAATGTTGGTTAGTTATATGTCGGTGGAAATTGCACCATATACACAATGCGCCAGCAATAATGTCACACAGTGATCATTTAATATTGTAACTTTTAAAATTTAGTGATCAGAAATATAGTCACCCACCTTATATACCCGAAAATATCTCATGTGTACTTGGTGACGAGATTAGTGACCACTTTTGAGCTTGGTCACTAACTATTTACGAATGATAGTGTCCGTGTAGTATATGGTCACTATTTTGTCTAAATAGTGACCAAATAAAAAGTCAACACTAAATTTTTGTCACTAAAAGCACTTTTTCAGTACTTCGAGCAACCGATCTTTTGCAAATATTACTGAAATGAAATAGGGCGTTGGTGAAATACCAGTTGCATGTGAGAGTGAATGTGAAAGAAGATGATATGAAAGGGGTTTAATATATGAGTGCTAGTAAATCCTGATTGGTTGAGGTAGCATCACACGGATTGATGTTATCTTGAGTCTTGACCGTTATAGAACAAAAAATAAAAATAAAACCAAATAATAAACAGTTGGAAGTTGCCAGTTACTTGCAATCTGTATGGAGCTAAAAGTTAAAATCAAATATATCTTGTCAATCTATTAGCTAGTTCATCTAATTGTTTCTTCATTAAGAATAGTTGGCTATTTTTATTTATTATCCTTATGCTTTCTACTAAATGAGATTACTAAAATATGGGCTTATCAATTGACTTTGTTGTAGTGTCATAGGGTGCTTTGTATTGAATGGAAATTCTGAAAAGATATGATTGAATGGAAATTTTGTATAGTTAAGATGTTTTTATATTGAACTCACAAAGTTGCGAAGTATCATTGAATAGAAATTCTGGAAATTCTTAAGTTATGTAAACGTATTGTATGAAAAACTAGAAAACCAAAAAAACAATATTTTTAATAAAAAAGAGTGTTAATAGATCGGTTATTATGTATGAATTGATCTAATTATAAGGTTAAAAAGATCGGTTCCCAACCGATCTATTTATCTTCTCCTCATATAGATCACCCTTAGATAGAGCGGTTCAAAACCGATCTTTATAAGGGATTCTAACCGTTCTATATGACAGTTTCTGTAGTAGTGAAATGAGAGTGGTCTGAAAGTAACTATATTTTAAAATATAACTAGTCTAAATAATGTGTTTAATAAATTCAATAAACAAAAGTACAGAACACATAATTTTTTGAGTTTAGTAAACCAAAATTATATGGGTTCATTTAAAACTATAAAAACTAGAGGGTTCATTTCAAAACAACATCACAATTCAAAGGACCAAAACCAGTACTCCATGTGCACATGCCAAACAAAATTCTAGGCGTCCTTTCAAAACCATCAAACTACAGGGTTCATTTTGAAACATAATCATAGCTCAAAGGACCAGACTCATCATTCCATATGTGACTAATTTTGACATTTTTCTGGTCCAGTCCACAATCACTTCGTCATCTTTCTTTTTAGGGTGCTATTATTGGTACCCCTGGCCCACCATAAAGTATAAAAAAATACAAAAGATTCCTTTTGTACCCTCCTTTTTACAGTGCAATGCAGTTTTTTTTAGTTCCTGTTCCGTAATTTTTGACAGTTTAATACTTTTGACCTGTTAAACTTTATATTTTTCGTTTCGTATTTTCCGTGTCACAGTTTTATAACATATACAAAATTATAAAAATAAAAAATCAAAAATCAAAAAAAAATCAAAAAACTTGTGGGGGTACAAATGGTTTTTTTGGGGGGTATTTATATCATGAGCCTTCTTTTTATACATTGTTGGCTCTAGTCATGTCAACCATTTAAGGGTTAATGACATTTGATAGCAATTAACTTTCTTAAATGTTTCATTGTTATATATGAACTATATAAAATACCATAATACTTATCAAACTTTGTTTGTTTTGAGTTCATATCAACAAAAACCTGTTTTTTACCTCCAAAATGCACGACATTCGACAAATGTACATGCCACGTCATAAATTTGTACCACTATGATCCACGTCAAATTGGGTTCATGTCTGATAAATGAACATTTGAGAAAGTTTGATTAGTATTTTGAAACATTTGACTAAGTTTGATGGTATTTTGAAACACCTAACTTCACGTAATTAACTTAAAATAAAAATAAAAAAATCCACGTATTTAATTTAAGTAGTGTAGCAGGTTGCCGGTCACGACACGTAAGCAAAGTATGATATTGAACTAAAGTTTGAAAGTTTGATGGTTATTGCGGCATTTTATAAAGTTCATATCTCATAAGTGAACATTCGAGAAAATCCTTGCTATTAGATGTCATTAACCTACCTTTTAATACTTCTCTCTTTTATTTCTAGGGGTTGTTTTAAAACTATTTGAACTATAGGGTTCATTTCGAAAAACATCACAACTCAAAGGACTAGAACCACGATCCTCACTTTCCCACTGTAACCAATTTTGACATTTTGGTCTACGTCACAACCCAATGCGATCCGGCCCACGGTTCAAACTCTAGGGGTTCAATTCAGAATAGGGTACCCCTATTGGTACCCCCCCTGACCCATAAATAGTGCCAATAAAGTACAAAAGATTCCTTTTGTACCCTCATTTTTACAGTGCAACGCAGTTTTTTATCAGTTTCTGTTCCGTAATTTTTGACAGTTTCATACTTTTGACCTGTTAAACTTTATATTTTTCGTTCTGATTTTTCCGTGTCACAGTTTTATAACATATACAAAATTATAAAAATACAAAAAAAATAAAATACAAAAAAAAATCACAAAAAAACCGAGAGGGTGTGTTTCAGGGGGTATATATAACCTAAGCCCCTAAACAATAGTAATACAAAGGAGTAGTCACAATAACACAAACTGACAAATCATAATGCCAACTGTCAAAACAAACATGAGCTCTTTCG
>BQNB010175538.1:0-12376 GCA_026074375.1 Tanacetum coccineum
CATTCTTATAGTTCTCTATATTCCTTTCTATAGTTGTTTCAGAACTACCTTCAGTAACTGGAACTGTCTTCTCAGCCCATTGATACGTGTACGGTGGATTTTATAGACAATAGTGGATAAGTTCACTGTTAGGTTTGGTGTCAGTGCATCTCTTGATTTTGGATTTCCACTGAACGTAATTACCCAGTGCTAACATTGGTGGACGATCTTTGCTACCCGCTTCCATGATAGCATTATGAAGAGCATTCGATGATTGAGTTTGCAAATTAATATTTGAATTTGACATTTTGATGAAGTTGTGAATGGATATCGAATCTTAAGTGTTATGAAGTGTTGATTGTATTGTGGTGAGAGAGAATGCAATTAACTCCACGGGATTTTACAACTCTATGATTAAAACCGAGAAGGAAAAGGTTGACTTGTCGGGATTTTACAAAATCAATAGAAAAACCATGAAATTAAAATTGACATATTTCGCTTGAGGGATTGCATGTTTCGCTTGAAAAGTGAAAGTTGCATGTTTCGCTTAAACTTCTAAACATATTTCGCTTGGCAAGTAACTGTCATATTTCACTTGGCAATTAACATGTTTCGCTTTGACTGTTTAACATATTTCACTTAACATTATCAACATGTTTCGCTTCGATTTATACCTGCATATTTCGCTTGACATTTAAAACGTACATGTTCCGCTTAACCAATAACGTACATATTCTGCTTGACATGTGTTACATATTCTGCTTGCAGTCACTTTTGGGTGAAGGACCACTTTCACAAACAAACAAGTTGTCCTTATGTTGTGAAGCAACAAATGTGGATCTTTATCTCTTGCTTAGAACCGGTTAGGACCACAAATGGATAAGAAAAACCACAAATAAGCCACGAAATAAGCTCCCAAATAAGCTTGAATAAGTTCGAAATAAGCAAGAATAAGCTCGAAATAAGCACAAAAATTATGAAAACTAAGAAGCTAGTTTGAAGAACAAAGTAAAAGGATGACGTGACTCTTGTATATCTTCCGAATCAAACAAGAATACACCACGTCGAGAAGAAAAAAAATAAGCCGATTCGTAAATAAGCTTAAAAAGACTTTGGAGCTTATCTAATATATCAAATGGCTCCTAAATAAGATGAAGAACATAAAGAACAAAGATAGAATAAGGTTAATAAGCCACTAAGCTCCTAGCTTTTTGAACCGTGGGCTTATTAAGAAAAATAAGCCACGGTTTGCTTATCTAAACCACAAGAATCGAACACTAAACACCCCTTGGCGAGTGATACCACATGTTAGTCTTATAATAATCCTTTCACAACAATAAGCAAACCCAAATAAGCCCTTTAATAAGCCGGATATAAGAAAGAAAAAGAGAGAGAAGAAAAGAACTTGGAAACTTAGATTAGAGAGAGAAAGTGGTGAGTTACACACACATACAAAATGAGAAATGCAACCAACACCCTCTCCATGTGTGGAGAGGGTTTCTTTTATACCCTTGAGCCATAAGTGGCATGTGGGCTTTCTAACTTGGGCCGGGCTTGGCTTATCTTAGGCTTTGAGCCCAAAATACGGACAATATTAGATTACAATCCAAGCCCGTTGAACCCGACTAGCCTATTACAATACAAGAAAGCACAATAAAGAAACTCATATTAAAAGAATAAAAATCGTTAGAAAACACGAAAGAAAAATCGTTAATAAAACGCTAACGAAATATATATATAAAACATATGAGTGGTTACATGACCAAATTTGTCTTTCATAATCAGTCTCCATAATTGTAAAAATTAGTGGTTACATGACCAAATTAAATGTGGTCATTTAATGCATTCAAACCCATTTGAATGTGTCAAAGTTGTTACAAACATTTAGTGTAGAGTTTGAAGGCTGTCAACATTTCCTAAATTATGTAGCCATATGTATGTAGACTTTGAAGGTTGTCTAACATTGTGTAAATTACATTACAGACTTTTAGACTTTTAAGAATGAATGTCAACATTTTCTAAAATGTATTTTTACTTTTAACATTTCAAGATTCAAGAGTTTCAAGAAATCAAGAATGGGTGATACACCCTTTATAATGTAGTATAGATAAACAAAAAACCTAAAAACTTAAAAAAGAACTTACAACAGTAGATATGGTGGCAGCAGTTTCTGACAGTAACCTTGTTTCCGACGGTGATTTTCGGAGGCGACCTCGTTTCCGGCGGTGAAAATTTGTGGCGGTAGACGATGGCTGAAATAAAATATGACAAAGATAATGAATAAATTAGTATGAAAACACGATAGAAGTGGTTTACGATACTACGCATAACATGGTATCTAAAACTGAGAAACAAAACGAAAGAAAAAAAGTATGAATGTGATGAAGCTGGATATTGAGAAGAATAAGTGTTTATGTTTCTGTGTGTTTTCTTTTGCTGCGATATGGTTATGATCATGCTTGAATGGGTTGTTTATATAGGCATGAGGCTATTAACAATTAGCATTTTAAATTAACAATTAGCATTCAAATTATCCGAAATTATCATTCTGCTTCTATACGATTTTAATGTGATACATTCTAGCATTCAAATTATCCTAAATTAGCATTCTGCTTCCATACTATTTTAATGTGATACAATGTTTCTGTAAATACGATTTTAATGCTTCCATACGATTTTAATGTGATACAATGTTTCCTTAGATAGTTTCAACTTTCAATTCCTACTTTTTCAAGAATTGGTGGAAAATGCTTTATAATGTAGTATAGATATATTTTTTTTGAATTTTTTTCTTTCTTTTTCATATTTTTTTCTCGTACACTTTTGCCCTGCCATTGCTTAAACATATAATACATCATGGGGGTTTATAGATACACCCCTACACTTGAACTTTTACATACTCGATAATTACAATCTAACTAATGACCCGAATTGAGTTGGATCAAAATAACATGGAGATTATTTGACAAACATATGGGGGTATTGACTTAACTTTTCTTCCTCATTCTTCCGTAAAATAAATACTACCATGAATCTCAATCGTCCCAAAACTGTATTTACAAGGATAAGGACTTAGCAACCGTGTACTCAATAATTAACTTGGGTTAAAATAATGATGTACTAAAAGCAAGTACATTCAAGGTAGGCTAAGGCAATTTAGGTGTAACAATTGGTTCAAGGGTAACAATGCTCTTCATTAATAGTCCGACTTAACCAAAAAATTACGAGAACTATGAAAAAGATAGGCCCAGAGGGTTGTACTAGGGGTATCCTGCACTAAAAATGAGTGCATGACAAAGGTGTGGGATAGTTATATGATCGAGGTGACCATAATAACAATTACAGGTTTAAAACATAGGTTAATCCTAGTGCCTCTTTTCTAGAAAATCCTAATACTCACTATGCGATCTCGGGATGCATCACAAAAACAAGTTATAGAATTTAATACACTACCGGTACACTCATATAATTTAATACCGATACCAATGTTCTAGAAAAGGCGACAAATACCATACATACACATCCGTAACGACAGAATAGACACATATGACTGCATTCGAACCTTAACTCGAACAAGCTAAAGGTATAAACTATCTTGGGTATCGAAAATGGATACCCGAATTCCTATAGATCTAAAGGCGAACCTCACATTTTTGGGGTGAAATTTTGAGGGTTTTTGTGCTAGTCATATAAATTACCATCCATGAGACGCTATTAATACTTGGTTTTTGTCGGTATGTGTTATAAAAAAATTTTAATTTTGGTTAAAGTTACCTTTTATGCTATGTTTCGATATATTACCCATCATTTTAAAGACAAAGCAAATGGAAATTGAAGGAATAGTTTCTAAGGCTTATTTCCTCTTACACTTAAGTTAAACATTATCCCCAATATTCTATAGAAGTACTCGTATAAATGAATAAAGGGAAAAGAAAACAAGTAAAAGAAACTAGTACTCCTCTGGTTTGCTCAATAATGGAGAAGAAACATGAGATAACTGGTTAAATCATCCTCCAAGAATCGTCTAATGAAACTTCCTAAGAACTTTTAAGCTTCTTCTCATCAAATATAATCTGTAATCAAAGACAAAGACAACTACACCAAGCGTAAAATTGGCGAGATAATGATATATACAACGAAACTTTAGGGTTGAACCTATTAAAGCAGTAAAGATAGGATGAGAGTGATGATGTAATCATAGGTTTCTGCAGATTTACAAGAAAATTACAAATTTTAGATATTGCACAATCTATTTTTCGAAAATAATTAAAATTTTTTGAATTTTCACATGGCTGGGGGCGTGACGCCATCAGGATAAATCCTGACGCCATCTCCAGCCACTGTAAAGATTTTTCCTTCGTTTTTCTTGAAAAATTTCCTGCACACAATTTTGTTATTTATATTCTGTGTGAAACACGGCATAAAACCTGGGATTAATCATTACAATCATATGACTCGAAACTAACGCGAATTAATCTAAACAATTTATCTTATGTGTTTGAATTGGTTCTTATAAACCGGATATTTTCCCGTACACTTATTTCATGAAAAATACCTTTGATTGTCAATAAGACGAAGTTAAAAACAAAGCAAAGCATGATTACAAAAATAATTCAAACATAAAAGAATAAACGAAAAGAATTAAAACATACGACACTCCTAAATGCGGGAAGATTAAATATTGGGTTGCCTCCTAAAAAGCGCTTTTCTTTATTTATGAGTCTTGTAGCTAGACTCGATGTCACACGTCCTCACGTGTCATAGAAGTGATCCAAGTCGATGATCTCCCTTGGATCCTCCCTTTCAGAGAGTTTTCTAGAAGTGGGGACTAACTGGAGGGTTTTGGTGAATTCTTCTCCATCCGGGTTAATCAGCCTAATCTTGACATGCCATGCTCTGTCTCCATTTTTGGGTGGTTTGTCTGAGTTGATCGAGATCTTTATTAGATCCTTAGACTCCCACATATTTCTCTTAAGTTTTATGGGTATAACCCCTAAGAATTTCACCATTCTTCTAAATACTAGGACGTCCTTAAAGGGATTTATCTTAGCGTCTCTAGCTATTTCCCATTCTCTGGGAAAATGACATTCTAAGAAGTCTTTCCTAGCATAGTAAGGGGTTCGTGCACCCACACCATCTGAGCTAGGTCATGGTTTGTATGACTCCCTCTTTCCTGTTATGGTCTAATAGGGTGCTTCCTCTTGACCTAGTTCAATTACTTTCACTCTAAACACTGACCTAGTGATCCTTTCTCCTACCGCTATTTTGGCTTTCCTATAGTCTATAACTGCATTGGCGGTTGCTAGGAATCCTCTTCCTACTAGTAAAGGGGTTTCGGGGTCCTTCTTCATGTCGATTACGTAAAAGTTGGTTAAGAGTTTTATTCTTCCTATGTGGACTTCTACATCTCTAACAATTCCAATAGGATAAGACATGGTTCCATCTGCTAACCCGAAGACATGGTCATTTTCCTCTAATAGTCTGATGTTGAGCTTTTTGAAGAGGTATAACGGGATTATGTTTACGCAAGCCCCTAAATCAGCTAAAGTATCAAAAGGTTCGGAGTTCCCTAGCCTACAAGGTAGAGTGAATAATCCAGGGTCTTCTATCTTTTTAGGCATCTCGCCTTGGATAAATGCAGACCTATTTTTGCCTAGTTCTAAGCTCTCCACGTATTTGTCCAGAATTGCATTGTACATTAGAGCATGAGCTAGGACTTCAAGAACTGGTAAGTTAAGATGCAAATCCTTGAATTCATCTTTTAAGGTTTGCTCGGGTTCTTTAGGTTGTTGTGTTCTAATTTCTGTGACTGGTTGTGGATGGTCTTTTGGGAATGGTTTGTCTTTTTGGAACACTTTTTGACTGCATTGATCGAATTATAGGGATGAGATGAGCATTGGGGGTCTACTGTTGGGTAAGAACGAGCAGACGAAACTGGAGAGGTAGAGTTAACATTCAGTTTCGAGTTCTTAACCGTGTCGCTAGGAAGTGTTCCCATTATTTGATCGATGATGGCCTTTAAGACTGTGTCAATTTTGTTGGTCATCTCACTTTGTTGTTGTTTGAAATCGGCTTCAAACTTGGACAATCTAGCGTCTTGAGATGCCATGAAGTTGGACACCAATCCTTCAAGATTTGATTGATTGTTAAAACTTTGAGGATTGTTGTTGAAGGAGCGGCTCGGGAACGAACCGTTTGGCTGAAACCGGTTAGGTGGGTTTGAAAAATTATTTTGAGAATTTTGGGGTTGTCTCCACCTAAAGTTTGGGTGAATTTTCCATGATGAATTGTAGGTGTCACTAAGATTGTTTTGCTCGGGTTTGAAAGTGTACCACTTACCTCCCGCTTTGTCGATACGTGAGGATGCATAATCGATAAAAACTTGCTCGGGATTTTCCATGCAGTACTGAGTGTCATGGGGACCACTTTAGATCTCACATGAAAAAGTGATTTTGTTCACTTTAATAGGTTGCTTATGAGCAAGATGAGCTTCCATCAAGCATTGGACTTAATTTTTGAGCTCGATGAGACGACGGTCGGATGTACTCGGGACATCTTGAGGTAAAGAGATTGCCTTGACCGGCTTAGCGAAGTCCCTTGGGTCATTCCAACTTTCGTTGTCATAAAGGGCGAGGTCCTCTAATAATGCCCAGGATTCTTCAGCGTTCTTGTCACGAAGCTTACCAACGGCCGATTAGTCAATGGTTCATCTTGTGGCGGGATTGACATGGTCATAAAAGATTTGGACTTGGAGCCACAGGTCGATTCCATGATGAGGGACTTTTTGGAGTAAGTCCTTAAATTGAGTCCATGCTTCAGAGAGAGACTCTCCTTGATGTTGTTGGAACATCAGGATGTCATTACAGAGTTTTGCAATCCTTCCCGGTAGAAATAATTGAGCAAGGAAACGAGTAGTAAGATCCTCCCATGTTGGGATGGATCCTGCTGGAAGACGTTCAAGCCAATTGCTAGCTTGATCGCGAATGGAAAATTGAAATAAATGCAAGCGCGTTCTTTCCCTATTTGCAACATCAAGAGTACGGATAGGATTTTTGTCTCCCATGGAGGTCAACGAAAATGGATTACGAAACAAATAACACAAAGAAAAGATAGACTACAAGAAAGCTAATATACTGAAAATAAAAATCTCACTTGATAGGAATCAAGCGAGTAGACCTAAGTTAAACAATGGTCAAAACCTAACTATTCCCCACGCAGCGGCGCCAAAAACTTGATGTGTGCGGTTGTCGTAAAGACTTCAACTTGACGTTTAACAACTCCCTATGTAGTGTACCTAATCATTGTAGTGTAGTAAGGCAAGACTCAGGGGGTTGTTATCGTTCTCTTGGGGAATAGGTTGGGAAGGCTCGATCAAGATCTAACAGAGGTCTACGGGGTTGAGAGAAGAATCCTTTTGTATTTTTATATTTTTATGAAAGCAAGTAAATATCATGGTTTGAGAGGTTGGTTTGATTAACTAATTAAACTAAATATAATCTAAACTACTGGTGATAACTTTATGATAAAAAGATGTATTTACTTAATCATGTACTACTCCTTAGATTGCTTCTCCTAATCCTGTTGCTTTGTCACACTCGTGATGATCTGTGTAAGTATTTCCTAAGTCATGAATGAATTACACGAACCCACCGTCTATTTAATATTCCGTTAAGGCAACGCACAAGTAAGGTAGTATGAAGACTATTACAAGGCCCCTAAGAGTATATTAAATGCAATTGAAATATCTTAAGAGGGATCAACCATATTAGGGGTAAGGTAGTATGAAGACTGTTACCGATGGTATCCTTTCTTCACACTCGCATTTCCCTAGACGTCTATGCCAATTTAATATCTTATGGCTAGTTTTCTAAACCCTAACGCGCACATCCATCACAAGAAGCAACATTAAAAGGATCTATAATCTAAGTTTCATACAATCATAAGTAAATACAAAGGAGGTCTAGCCTAGCACTTTATAAAGAAAGCAAGAACATAAATCAATCAAACAATACATAGACATATTGAATGATTAAAGATAAACAATCTTACTTGATTAAAACATGGATTAAGGTCAGTTACAATAGGGTTTTGAGGCCCTAAAGACGGCCTAAAAGCTGCTAGAATGATTAGGGTTCGTCTCCCAAAAGTTATACAAAGTTACACACTTAAAACCCTAAAATCGGTTTTGTATATATAAGAAAAGCGTCGTGACGGCGTCGTGTTATAGTCGTGACGCCGTCGCCAAGTAGAATCACTTAGAGCCGGTTTAAGTCGGCTACGTCCTGACGCCGTCGTCAAATCCATGACGCCGTCACCATAAAAATCCTGACGCCGTCGCTTGAAGCTTGCGACGCTGTCTCCACGCTCTGTATGCACAATTCTTCAAGATAAATAGTGTAGAGTCGTAGTCTTGTCCATTTCTTCTCCAAATGAGCCCAAGTCATGTGTATTTCCTCCAAATGCCATCCAAGTGCTAAAAACCTGAAAACAAATGATTAAGCATATAATCTGGGCATATTTGCATGATTTAGGGGGTTAAATGACCCTGAAATAATGTATAAAATGACACCTCATCAAAAGGTCAGTTGGTGATCGGTCCTCTCAAGTCTGTTATGGGGGAGTCTGCGATTGGTTCCTCTCACGGGATCATGGATGATTTATGTTCTTCAGAAACTGGTTTGAAGCATCTTGTTTCCAAAGGGTCTTCCAAGACTTTGACCTCTTTGTCCTCTACTTCCACCCATTCTGAGCCGTTAGTCTTTGCCCGGCCTGGGCTATGGTTCGCGCCTGTGTCTCACCATATTCTAAGGATTGTCTTTGATCCGGTGAAAGATTCTATAGAGACTCCCTATGAGGATCGGTTTTATGCTTCCATGAGTGTGGACCCCTCTGTTGCTAAAGATATTTGTCATCTAGATTGGGAGCTGACTAATGAGTTTATTATGGACAAGAGACCCTTGTGTCATAGTTTTATTGATCATCTTGTCACCCCTGGGCAATTTTCATGCCTCGTGTGTTTGCCTCATGAAGATGTGTGTGATCGAGCTAATGTGGCTGCAACCGACATATTACCTTGTTTTTTGAGACCCGGTTAAGGTTGGAACATGCTGAGCTTGTGAGGAGTAAGCTTAAGAGGAGATTGACCCGCCGTGATGCGGGATTAGAGAATAGAGACGCTGAGATTGAGCGTCTTCGAAAGCTTATGAATGAGAAACCCTTCAGGGAGATGTCCTGGTTAAGGTTGGGTTTCGAGGGAGCGAAAAGAGAGGTGGGGCGCCTAAGGAAACAAGTGGAGGAGTTAAAGGTGGAGGCTGGTAAGGTTTTAGGGTTGCTAGCTTTATATTCTCAAAAGGAGACGAATCAATCTACGCTTAATGGTGAGTACCAGGATCTTCTTCGAGAAAAGGAGTAGCTTGAGCTCCGTAATGCTAGCCTCCAGGGCCAGGTTGATGGTGAGACCGAGGTAAAAGCTGAGTATGCCCAGATGTTAGATAACCAGCAGGGAAGGTTTGATGAGCGGGTGGCAACTTTAGATGCTCGTCTTGATAAGATGATGAAGGAGACAGATGAAGAGTTAGCTCCTATGTTGAAGGATGCAAGGGAGACCAAATTTTTTTATCACATGGAAGGGTTTCTGCTACTTTTTAAACAAATTCAAAGAGAGCGAGCTGCTTGGTACTCATCTTGGTGCTTTCATTTCTGTTGCCATTTCAGATGGGATGGGACAGGGTCTTGAGGTTAGGCTTGTACATGGGAAGAAAGGGACTGATATTAATTCCATCCCTGCCTATAACCCAAATGTAACAGAGGTTTACGCATATTCCCTAAGTGCTTTAAATGACGTGACATTCCCTCTGCTTAAACAGATTGAAGCTTGTACGGAGTAGCCATTTTCTTACCTTGAAGCTTTACTTATAATGGGAGTACACGAGTCTATATAGGATGAGGCTGGGACTTCGACTAATCCTACGTTCAATTCTACTTCTTCTGTTGGTGGTGTGACGGAACAATTCATCATTGCATCGAGTGTCCCTTATGCCGGGGATGCTGGTGCAACTGCCAAAGATGTAACCTCGGTGGATGAAGTAGCGACTGTTGAGTCGGATGTTGATGTCCTAGTTGGAACCGCGTCAAACCCTGCTGCTATTGATGTCTTTGCTTTTGGTCCTTCAACCTTGGCTATCCCGAAATAAAGTCCATTTAAATAGCTTGTTTGTTATCCATGTAATCTTGTTAACTTTTTGCCGCATATTTATGAGCGGTTTATAATTTTACCGGCCTACTAGGGTTGGTTATTAATGGAATTATGTTTATGACTGTACCATGTACTTATGATTTCATAGTTTGTTTCCTTTGGAAAGTTTACTTTCGCAGGGTGGATTAATTGTTAGGTTATCCATCCTTACGTGGTTGGTCTTTGCCTACTCCCTGTTTAAGTCAATTTTGGGGTTGCTTATCCCTACTTTTGGCTTTGCAACTGCCTAAGTATGTTTTGTAGCCAAAGATATATGTGTTTCTGAACTTTATTTGTTCTCACTGAGATAAATGTGGGGTTACTCAGCCCGTACATTATACATAATTAAATTTAAATGACAATTGCATGCAAACATGGTCAAGACAATAAATTTGGGAAAATTACGAAGTTGATCGGGACTGCCACCTTAATAGTTTAATAAATATTTCATTACAATGGATGGAATGAAAAAAGAAAAAATTTAATTGACCAGACTCTACCGTCAGCTATAGCTAATTTTGGCGTAAAATGAGTGCCAGATTACAAATACTTCACTATGTGTAGCACCGCTTAAGGTTAGCAATGTTCCAAGTTCTTGGGAGTTCCATGCCTTCTTGATCCTGGAGCTTGTAAGCTTCATCTCCTAGTGCTTCAATGACTTCATACGGACCCTCCCATTTGGGGCCTAATTTGCTTGTATCCTTTTTTTTGCTGGCCTCGTTGCTGCGGTACACAAGGTCTTCGAGCCTTGGAATGGTGCTCCGAACCTTCAAATTGTAGTACCTTTCCATCTTCCTTTTGTGCTTTTTCTTAGCTATGGCTGCCAGTTCCCTTTTCTCTTTTAAGAGGTCAAGATTCAGCGGAATCCCTTCATCATTCTTGTTTTTATCAATCATGGAGCATCTAAGGGACGACATTCCAATTTCAACTGGTATGACTGCTTCTGTGCCTTATGTCAATGAGAACGGGGTATTTCCATTGCTTGACTTGATCATGGTTTGGTGAGCCCATAAAACATAAGGTAGCTCCTCTACCCAATATTTGTTGTCTTTTCCCAGCCGAGCCTTTATTCCCTCACCTAGACTCTTGTTTGCCTGTTCTACCGGCCCGTTGCTTTGGGGGTGTTAGACAGAGGCGAAGTGATGTGTAATGTTCATCTTCTCACACCATGTTTTGAATGGATCATCCCTAAACTGTTTTTCATTGTCCGAGATTATTTACCCCGGCAATCCAAATCTGCACACTATATTGTCCCATATAAACTTCATCACTTGTTTCCATGTGTTCGCCGCTACTGGCTTGGCTTCAATCTACTTTGTGAAATAATCTATGGTTACTATCAAGAACTTAACTTTTCCCTCTGCTTTGGGAAATGTGCCACATATATCTATCCCTCATTTGTGGAATGGCCATAGAGATGTGATTGGCTTCAGCTTTGTTTTTGGGAGATGCAGTATGGGTCTGTGCACTTGACACTCTTGACATGCTCTTATCACCATTCGGGCGTCTATGTGCATTGTTGGCCAATAATAGCCCAACTGCATTGCTTTTGTCACGACCGACCGGGGGCCTGAATGCATGCTGCAGGAGCCTTCTATATCTCTCAAATCACATAATTGGCTTTCTCTGGGCTGACGCATCTTAACCATGGTCTGAGGAATGAATTTCAGTATAAGGTTCCTTCTATTATCACATTTTGCTTTGCCATTACCCTTAACTGGCGTGCCTTCCCTTTCTCTTCTAGGAGAGTTCCATTTTCAAGGTATTCTTTTATCGACGTCATTTATGTGTCACCCTCTTCCTCTACTATTTTCATTAGCTCTATCCTTTCAATTGATTTGCACGGTAGGACTTCCACTGGCACCTTTTTTGTTAAGTGGGCAAAACTCACGGAAGCCATCTTGCTTAGAGCGTCTGCCTGCTTGTTTTGGCTTCTTGGTACTTGTGTGATTGATAATGATCTAAAATGTGTTATCAAATCCTTTGCTTTGCTCAAATACAGCTGCATTGTTTCTTCCTTTGCATGGTAGAGATTGTTGATTTGATTTGCGACGAGTGATTAGTTTAAAATTCTTTTACTTATATATATATATATATATAAATATAATAAATAATTATATAAATACATATAGTAAGTAAATCTTAAAATAATCAATGAAATCC
>BQNB010175543.1:0-13149 GCA_026074375.1 Tanacetum coccineum
CACCATCTGTAAAATATTGCAACCCTAAAATTTCAGTATAAATACGGCAGTTAAAGTTAAACAACACACAAACGTATACAAAATGTCCACATCAAGATCCACAAAAATGTGAAGCAAATGAAATCACCATTTACTAGGTCTCATCCCGTCCGATGGACGGTTTTCTTAATAACTGATTAAAATCGTATAACTATGTTTAAGATTTAATTACATCAATTATAGCATAATGCACTATTTGTGGCGAGTAAATATTAAATGCGTCATAAAGAATAACTCATGTTTTGATTACATGTTTGAAAATTAATTTGTAATAACAATTAGAGTATATATGAAATCAATAAAAAAAGGTTTGAGATACTACTAAGGGAGTATATGTTAGAGTCGATGGTTATAAAGTGGTGTTCTAACGGTTTGTTCAACTAAAAATGCGACATAATTTATTGTTTAGGAAAACTTAAGGTTTGATAATGGGTAACGCATAACATATGCTATATAAAATTAAGCCCCATATTAGTATCCAATAATTTTTGCCTGATATAATCTTCGGTTATTTGCCGCGAAGCTTACGCCACTTTTGCAACCGGACATTTTCACTTAAAGCAAGCACACAATTTGGCATCTGAGTTGTTCATAATTTCAAAACAAATGCTATCTAGCTTACACTCTCTCAATGCAAAATTAATCTTGATAATTAAACAAATGCTTTTCATAATTAAACTCGATAAACTACACCTAATGGTGTGATTTTAACGTTCCTAATGACGTGATTCTACCATATTAGCTGACTACATGGAGATACAATATATGAACTAATGCTGTAAAGACTGGTGATAATCTCCAATTCTATAAACCAGAATGGGAACACATAAAAAATTAATCAATAAAATATGTAGCAAGCATTAGAGTAACATATAGATTAGAAAATATATATGAGAAGCCAAAACATTGCAAGCACTTTAGCCCGTGCGTTTAGGCGGAGCTTCATGTTCACCCCTTAATCAACTCCAAAATGGTGTCGTTTTTTTGATGTGGCTAAATGTTTGCTAAGCCCGCACATTGCAGCGAAGCTTCTAAACCAATCTTGCCCATCAGTAAAATCTAATGCCAATAACATAATTACCCTTCACCAAAGATCAAAAGTGGTCTTGTTTACGTTATAAGTACCAAACCCATGTGACTTCACAAATTTTAACTCTTCTTATTTATACATTCAGAAATCTATAACTTAAAAAATAGGCTAAAACTAATACGACAAAAGGAAAAACTATAGCTAACTTGAGCTTAAGTCTGGCTGGGGTACCAACTTGTTTTAGATCTAGTTGACAGTCAATTGTATCAACCACTTCCGCAATAGAGCTTGCTTCAGACCTGGAAAATTTTCAAGTTTAAAAAACACATTAAGAGCATGACATTTTAACATCTTAAAAATTTACGTGCTTTAGTTATAGTACACAAAACAAAATGGTACCAAATATAATAATTCTCTTGTAGCTATAATTAATAACTATAAATGACTAATGGAAGTCTACATAAAAAAGGTAATAGCAATTTACATAATTAAGCACTTCTTACATCAGTTGTGGTTACATTGCTTCTTGTGTTTTAGTTTATTGGGCTTATGGGTATCCTAAGAGTGATCAATTGTCAGACATTAGCTCTGTTTCTATTGGTTATGGGCCAGTTCTAGTTAGTTTGGATATGGGTCAAAAGAAAGATTTTGGGTCAGGTTTTTGGAAATGCAATGAAGTTTACATTATTGATAAATGGCCCACAATACTTTCGATTGGTAAATGTTTTTCAGGATACATGGCTTCGGTGGTTTATATTGGTTCAGGATTTGTCATCCTATCAGATTTAAGTATGGGTTCTGTTTGGAAACAGGTTTGATAAGATTTCAATGAGTATTTGTGTTTCAATGGGTATTAACTCGGTAAGGGGTCGTTTGGATCTGTGTTTCAATGGGTATTAACTCAGTAAGGGGTCGTTTGGTTCACAAAATGTTTTTGAAGGAATTATAATCTTCAGAAGGAATTATAATTTAATAAATTGGAATGCGTTGTAATTGTAATTGATAAAATCTGTCGATGTGTTTGGTTGACTTGCAACGTAATGTAATTCAATTTTTTTTACCAAAATTAAAAAATTAATATAATAATAATAATAATAAATAGTCATATTAATAATTATCATTATAAGAAAAAAATAACACATAATAATAAAATAATAAATAATAATAATAAGAAAATAATAAATAATAATATTAATAAATAATAATACTGATAATAATATTAATAAATAATAATAATAACAATAAATTAATATTAATAAAATAATAATATTAATAAATAATAATAATAAATAATATTTATAAATAATAATAATAATAAATATTAAATAAATAATAATATAATAATAATAATATTTTATTAATAATAATAACAAAATAACAAATAATAATAATAAATAATAATAATAATAAACATTATTATTATTATTATTATTTTAATATTTATATAATAATAATAATAATAATTTTAATATTTGGTTATGGGTTTCTACCTTTTTCTTTTTCCTCTTTGGGGGAATTAGAGATAGATGCGGTAACATTGCTTAAGCGGATCCGTAAGTTTTCTATGACTCAAGACATTGGGGCGCGTGCTGCTATCCATATTTTTAATAGGATTAGTTTTGCTATTGCTAAAGGAGTGGGGGCCCAGATAGTATCTCGGCTTCCTTTCAACTTATTGTAATCTCTATTATTCTAATGAAGTGATAATAATAATAATAATAATAATAATAATAATAATAATAATAATAATAATAATAATAATAATAAATACTGATGATTTAAAGTATAAAATACTAAATTAAAGTAATCAATAAACTCTTCCATTCCAACATCCTATGTAATTTGATAATTCCCTCTCTTATTGTAATTGTAATGGCTGATATTCAATTACAACGCAAACCAACAGCCTAAACGTAATGTTAATCCGATTTACAATACAACCTTTATGCCAACCATACAAAGATTTTGATGTAATTTCAGAGTTACAATTCACATCATAATTTCGTCCATTCCGACGGCGGAACCAAAACACCCCCTAGGTTCTATGTATCAGTAATCTATAAAGTGTTTTTTTGTGCAAGGTGAAATTATATTATTAATCAGGAAAACATATACAACAATTCAACCAAAGGAACGAACTCATAAAAGTTTAGCTCAAAAGATCAAGTCCTTTTTCTGCGTATACTGAGGAGAGGTTTTATAAACATGGGAGTCGAGGGTTTGAGGACAATCGTGCCCCCAGGCTTCAGGGATACGCACTCATCAGGAATATTATCTCAAAGATAAAGGTCTTGTTTGGGTCTAAGAGCTAGAGGTTTATGTATAATAAGCACAGAAAACTTTTGTTCATTTCAGTTTTCGTTTATTGTCTAGCTTTCACAATAATAGTGTATTTATGCTGAACTCAAAATAAAAAGCTGGGAGCCTTCTGCAAGCTCCTCCAAAAAAGAAAAATCGCCCTTTTAGCATTGCTTAGCGACAATTTCTTGGGCTTACCGTATTTCTGTCAAGCGCTTGAAAGCGATTGAATATGTATGTCGTTTTAAGAGTCGTGTTTTTTGCGAGCAGAAAAACTTCGTAGCAAAATAGTAGCAAAATTTTCTCTTTAGTTCGTCGCATTAAGCTTGGTAATCGAAATGCAATGAAGTTTACATTATTGATAAATGGCCCACAATACTTTCAATTGGTAAATGTTTTTCAGGATACATGGCTTCGGTGGTTTATATTGGTTCAGGATTTGTCATCCTATCAGATTTAAGTATGGGTTCTGTTTGGAAACAGGTTTGATAAGATTTCAATGAGTATTTGTGTTTCAATGGGTATTAACTTAGTAAGGTTCTATGTATCAGTAATCTATAAAGTTGATTTGTGCTCAGTTTGGATCAAAGTTTCAGCAAGTATCACTTATTCTTTAGTTTGTAAAAATGATTCAGGTTCTGTAAAGAAACTTCAGTTAAATATTGCATGGGTCAGTTTGGTACTTCAGCTAGTGTTTCATACTCATTGGGTATGCATTCAGGTGGATACAAAGGATCAGTATGCATGATCTTTTTAGTGCATTTAAAGTAAAATTCATCTTTCCAAGGATCAGGACACACTAAATTTTGAAAATGTCACGTGTCTTCAGTTTTGGTATTGGTTTTATGTTATTTTTTGGTTAGTAACCAATTATGTGCAAGTTATAAGTGCAAAAAAGATACAGCTATATCAACATAATTCATGATGATCGTGCTAAAGAATACAACAAAGACAGATATCAAGGGAAAGAGTATTATGTTTTTGGTATTATAGTGTTTTTTGGTATTAGTGTTTTGTATTTGGCTGGGAAATGTCCCATGCTTATGTTTTGTTTCCAAGTCAAGTTTTTTCTTTGTGGGGGTTTGTCCTACTTAGAAATTACTTGGGCTTTGTTTTGTAGATAACTTCCATTTCTTCAAGAGTTAAGGCATAAGGTTTTTGTGTTTGTGATCATGAATTTAAACTACCATTCTGAAATTTATGTAAAATAATTTCGGCACAAAAGGAAGAGAGCTACAAAAAACGGTTGGGGAATTAACTACCCACGATCTGAATTTGAACGGACTGTTATGTATGAAGCAATCTCATAATAAACTTATTTTATAGGTAGGCAAATCGGTAATTCAAAATCTGTTATTCAACAAACACTTGTCGTGTACTTGCGCATCTTCTCATAATCAAAAGTTCAAACCTAAAGTACATATTAACGATATAATAACTACATGGTTCGTTAAAGATGTTGTCAAGAATGAAACTAATTATATGGTAGAAGAAATTGTAAGAAAATCAAAATCAAACTATAAAGAACACAAGATTTTTTGACCCATTTTGTATCATTCTGTACCAAAGAACCCTTCTAGCACACAGCTCAAAAAATGATAAACTGATATAAAGAAGAAACAAAATGACCAAAATGCGACACAAAGCTAACTTTTAAGAAAGTACGTTGCTAAAATGGCACAAATGAAAAAGTACGCTGGTATTTTACGCCTAAAAAACTCTTTTAGCTCAATGTGAACACATAACCCAAATCCACCCATACATACATAAATGGGTCAAAATTGCCACCTCCATAATACAAACAAAAAAGTGAATTTACTAATTTAGTATGGAAAGAATGACATACCTTTTTAATCAAAGCATACATTGTTTTCTAAGAAGTTGCTGATACGGAATATTCGGCATCAAAATAACATCATAATCAACTTCTTCATGATTCGTTCCATTAGCCCGCTCCCAAATCCGACTTCTAGAAAGCTTTCTTGATCACATTGAAGAACTTTCATGTCTCACGATGCGTATTATTCTGGTCGAACCAACATTTAGAGGTGAAGCTCATTTCCAAATGCGGCATTACGTATTGTTCCCACCTACGCTCCTGTAACCTGTAAGACAATAAGAAACAAATGATGGCTTTGCCACTATTCAAATCATCTTGGTTCCGGTAGAAACTACACCAAAAATTCAACATAGAACTTACTGAAATTGTAAAAAAAATAAGCTTAGTTTTAATGGCTCATCAACTTGAGCGTATAGCTTATCTGAGTTCATAAGCTCATAAGCCATCTAAAGAAGGTTATCAGCTTTTCGAAATTTCCATAAAGTCATCAATCAATTTAATTACGTTTGTTTTCGTAATCATATCAAAGACATCTTTCGACCTAAAACCATGTTGCTACCACTACTACACACTATCCAAAAACAAATGATAAGAGGGTAATATTCATGTAGACATCAAGTCTTACCGGTTTCACCTCCACATTCCATGTGCAATCAGTAGGCAAGAAACCTCCACATTCCATGTGCAATCAGCAGGCAAGAACCCCCGATAATAGCTAGTACAATGTATGACCGAGTGGGCTGAGAACAAAACCAACATCAGTTGACATGCATCAATTATAAAAAAAAGTTTTGACATCAAACAGCATCTAATATTCAACAGCGTAAATCCCAGCACATATATTTTAGCAATCAAACATCTTTTATAACCTAAATTTGCATAAATGCTTTAATTTCAGCAAACAAAACTGCTCAAGGACCTTGTCAAACAAAACAACAATTAGCAACCAATATATATTAAACTTTTATAGTGACTTACATCAGACTCCTCTTACCTCCTGTGCTAAATGCCACTCGCCGTTTTCAGGCATAGGGCCTTCCCACAGACGATTAAGATCCTTTAGATGGAAGCAAGCATGGTTCTCTATTGTCGGTCCCTCACTCCTCGTCTTTCATTGGCCAAAGCAGACGCAAAGCCACTGTACGGCTCAACAAACTTCCTGGGTCTTTAAAATCTTAAGAGGTCACATATGGATCGAGCAATGACTCTGTCCTTTCAAAAACGCAGGTTCGCCAACTGCCACATCCAAGAATATTATCATAAAGATGCAAACATTCACAAATTAGACTTAAAAGCTTATACTTTCTCAAGAATCCTCATTTGAGAAGCTTATGCTTAATAGCTTATTTCCTCCTGAAAAAAATATAAGCTCATATAAATAAACTTATCCAAACACCTCTAAAGAGCTTAAAAAATAGAAGTGACCCAATTATACATGTTTGACCCATTACCCTTTTAAAATTGTTTCTTGTGTATGCATCAAAGTAAACTTATTTTATAGATAGGCAAATCGGTAATTCAAAATATGTTATTCAACAAACACTTGTCGTGTACTTGCACATCTTCTCATAATCAAACCTAAAGTACATATTAACGATATAATAACTACATGGTTCGTCAAAGATGTTGCTGTCAAGAATGAAACTAATTATATGGTAGAATAAATTGTAACAAAATCAAAATCGAACTATAAAGAACACAAGCCGAATAAAAAACTCAACTAAATAATAAAAGTTAACTGGATAATCAATTTAAATAAGTTGTAACCAGATTAGCAACCAATAACTACAAACACATAATTAGGATGATACCCTGTAAAACAAAATTAAATCAATTTGAAAACAACTAAAAATTCTCCATCAAAATCAAGCAAATGCTCTTCAAGAGTTTAAGGCATAAGGATTCTGTGTTTGTTAAGGTTTCTGTGTTTGTGATCATGAATTTAAACTACCATTCTGAAATTTAGGTAAAATAATTTCGGCACAAAAGGATGAGACCTACAAAAAACCACGATCTGAATTTGAACGGACTATTATGTATGAAGTAAGGGTTTCGTAATGTATTAGCGGGAAAAAGAAAACTTTACTTTCTGACACCCGAAATTTACTCCTAGATCAACACGTAAGTAAATAGTGACGTGGATATGTTTTCATTCTGCCAAGTAGCTATTTTAAAACGGTAACAGAAGTGGATATGTTAGAATTCTACATAGTATGCATGTTATGAGTATGCAGATTTAGACATATGACAAGTTCATTTCAAAGTCAACCATTTTCTCGAGCAGTTGATGGTAAGAGGTTCCAGATTGCGAAACAGTCTAAAGACCCTTTGTTGCTACGGTTGAAATCGTTTAATAAAGACGTAGTTGGATGTGGCTTACTACTTAATATCTTCATCAACTAACTTTTTTGGGTTGCGGTATGTGGATGTTTGTTTAATCTTGTATTTCCAGCTTATGGGCTTATTAAACTCATGAAAAGCCAATAACATCAAATTTTAGGGCTTATGAGCTAATCATGATACTTGTGCCTATGGCTTACTCAAGCTCTTGATCTCAGATTGATAAGCCGATAAGCCCAAAAAAATGAGCTTGTTAGCTTTTAAAAAGTTCATAAAGCCGTAAGACGAAAAAATAAGATTAAGCAAACACTGCTAAATTGATTTTTCCTATGGTTACTACCAGCTCATATGGAACTAATAATTGAGAATTCAACTTCTAAACGTTGTTGCTACATCTAATACAATTTGGTCTCATGACTATCATTATATCATACCACCAGATGATGCAATCCCAGTAGCCTAACATTGTTCAAAGTGTAATGAATGGTTCAACCAGTCCTCTGATTGCTATAACTAAAAATTTATGCCAATGATAAACACACTATACTAATTATGCCAAATCAAACATAAAGTATGAAAAACATATCCAATTTGTATCTTCATTAATTTCTAACGTCATGAAACTTAAATGAAAAGTTGATAACATTAAAAAATTGCTAAAGACCCAAGTGTGAAGTCACAAAATCTCCTTCTAGCCAAACACGTAAAAAAAAGCTCATTAGCTTCTAAATTATGCTGAGATGTTTAGTTAAAAATCCCAAACACCCTCTATCTCGTAACTAACAATCTGTCATGACAGATTTAACTACTACAACTAAAACTAATAAGTACTTACGACATTGATATACATTCTATCCCTTAAATTAGCAATGAGGGAAAACACATTAATTGGTAGTAAAATTAATTTAATTCACACACAAATATTAAAAATGTTATGTGAACGTAAATGTCAACATGGAGAATCATCAACCATGTTGTTACCTCGTTTGCATCAATCGGAAAGCTTGAGATGGTCGCCGATTACCAATGGGAGATCGTTTTCTCTATGTGTGATTTTGAATAAAGAGAAGGAAGTTATGAGACAAGTTACAGATAAAAAGCATGTGTGTGTTGATGACGTGACTTTGGGCCAAACCTACACTATCAGAATAAGGCTTTGGCCCAACTAGAACCGATTTCAAGAATATAGGGCCGAAACTAAGCCAGCGGCCCGGACATATTAAGACGGACGTGGACTATCCCTATTCCGCTTCCGCAATACATTGCAGCGGATTGACCAGCGTCCGCGGAAGGTAGTTCGCTGCAGCAATCACGATTATGACGGATCCTTGCCCGACAAGGGTCCCACTCCGGCCACCAACAGATTATATGCGAAATACTAGGAAACCCTAGTATTACTAGCCTATAAATAGGAATCATCGTACATTCCAAAGAGGTACACAATATTCTCTCACTCTAACACACATATCTCTGACAACATGCTCTCTTACTCTTACGCCGGAGTCTAATCGTGGGGTCCGCCCCCACGGTAAGGCTAACGGTTTACTCTCATTGTGCAGGCAATCATCCAGATCACTTGATTTAGTACAAGATCCAATCCATTCACAGCTTATTGGTCCGGCCCAACAAGCGTCCCAAATCCAACTTAAACCCGTAACATAAATTGTACTAACAAGTTGGCGCCATCCGTGGGACCGATATAACTGCGTTCCTTGAAAATACTCACCATGAGCAATGCACAACCTACCCCTAGCCATCCCAGATCCGATGTTCGGAACACGGTAGGGAAAGACAAACAAACCCCTCAGGGTTCCGCGAGGACTACATCCGCTGTAGACCTTGAGGAATTCTGCGAAAAGCACTATGAGAAATTACTGCCAATCATGGCAGACAAATATGAGCATGAGCGAAGGAAGAAAGAAAAACTGGAAGAAGTAAAAGCGCGACTAGATTTTGGTGACGTTCGGAAGAGAACCACTAAGACGCAAGAGTCAGCATACTCTGAATCAAGGACAAGGTCACCTAGAAGACACAGACGATCCCATAGCCCACGCCAGAGTTCTAGCGTCTTCACAAGGCTGAAACGCGAAAGATCAAGGTCACCACGGCATGATCAAAAGAACAAGGCAAGAAGAGAAAGTAACGTCTTCTTATTGTGACACGTATTCTTTTTTATCTTGATTTAATGAAAATATAGATTACTAATATTGTTAAAATGTCCAAAATACCCTTATCTTTTACATTTTTTTTTCTCTCTTTGCCTACTTTCTCAGATCCAAAATACCAACTTCATCTCTCTTTTTCTTTTTGAGTTAATGTCCTTTTGTATAACCTACTTCATCACCACCACCTCATCATTACTCACCTCATCATTACTGTCGGCCACCAACCACCTCGACTCCTTCACTCTCGACTGCTCACCACCTCGACTCCTCTACTCTCGATTGCTTATCACCTCTAGTTTCGCTACTGAATTTTAACTAAATTATGTTCATAACTACTCTTTGTTCTTTAAGAATAATGATTGCTTGTATGGGTTTTAAAACATTCAAATACTAATTAACTATAACCTGTAGTAAATAGTTAGTTTTCTAAACCCTCTCGTAGTTTGCACTAACTTTTTAAATATAATCATAAAATTAACTATAAAAATTCAAACCGTGGTGGTTTGACCAAATCTTTTACAAGGTGGTGCTTTGACCACAAGAAAAAGACCTAATACAATGTAAAGGGGAAATATGTACATGCTTTCAAAAAGTATTGAAACAACACGAAATATCTTCACAGTTCACACGAGATAAAGATTTGGTAGATGTTTGAAGTCAATGGTTAATCCTCTATTGACAATTGCCAACAAATGCATGCACAACTTCTACACGTCGATTCCTCCACTCTCGACTGCTCATCACCGGCGACCCTCCTTACCTCGTCGTTGCCGCTCGACATACTCGTCGGAATCTACTTCTGCTCACCGCCGCTCGCCAGAAACTGCTGCTGCTCGCTAAGTCTTTCAAAGTACAAAGTGGTCCTATTTTGCAAACCCTTTTTATTCACATGATAACAATCCCATAACACCATTTTCATTTTCATTTTATTTATTCATCTAGCTTAGATTAGTGGAAGATAAAACAAAACTGAGATAGCAAAACCATCCTTTATATTTATCATGTGACTACACATAAAAAATGGAGTATCTCTTTTATATTCAATATCATGGAATAAATTTGAGGTGTGTGTAATGTTGGACTGGTCGGAGCACTGTAGAAGAAATCGGCGTGACGGTCGGGACTTGATGGCGCACTGACGTAAGGTGTAGAAAGAGGATCTTATGTAACCATCAATTAAGGTGCTTTTAAAAAGAAAGAGAAAAAGGATCCTATGTAACCATTAAATTTTGTGGATCAAAGGTAATAAATTTAGAGGTGTGTGTGTAATGTTAGATTTTTATTTGGATCTGAAAAATAAAAAATGCGTGTGTTTTTTGAGTGGGTGAAATAAGAAAGAGATAAAGATAAAAGAGTAAATATATTTAAATAAAGAATAAGAATCCTTTAATGTTAGTCTTTTATGTTTTGGTAATGTTGAGCCAATAGGATGAAAATAAACATAATAGTAGAGACACTTTTAATTAAAATATAAAACAATTCATTTCTTCTCTCTTAAAATGAGAGAACTTGAGAGACTTGAACATTAGGTGATCTCATTCCTTAAATAAATGAGGGTGTATTTGTCATTTAACTCCAAACTCAATATTAAAGTCATGTATTTGTAAATTGTCACGTGATGACCATTGGGTGAAGTTGAGCACTTGAGAAGTTGAGCATGACCAAATTGGAAAGATTTGAAAATTTTGACCATAATAGGAAACAAGAAAAAGATCTTATCCCTCAACAGTAAATATCATTTTTTATAAAAATGTTTTATTAAATTTGTTTTACAAAGGGCGTGTTTGGCTAAGTTTATGAGTTGGGCTTATGCTTATGTTATATAAGCGGCTTATGGCATATACACCGTAAGCTCATAAGCCCATTTGAGTGTTTGAATTAGCTTATATTTAACAAGTTGATAACTTCAAATGTTTGGTTTAGTTTAGAGTGGTAACTGACTATAAGAGGCATGAGTTGAAAAAATATTATTGTTTGACTAATTATAAAAATGAGTGGTAAATTTGTAATGTATAATGCAACATGTTATATAAGCTCAACCCCAATTAAAAAAGCCACACTTTTGTAGCTTATCAAAACCCTCTTATATAAGCTAATAGCCCACTCATATAAGCTTAGCCAAACACTTAGTTTGGGCTTATTTGACACATATAAGCTAATAAGCTCATAAGCCCATCATATAAGCTTAGCCAAACACCCCCAGAAAATACTTTTAAATTGCATAGTGATTTATATTCTAAACCAACATGGTAACATTGGATTTTGTGTTAGACTCAACTTAATTACTAGATTTCATTCGTATAACTAAATGGTTCAAGTCTTCAAGAGAAAACAATTCTGCCACGAAAGAGAGTTGCCGTTTAGTAAAGGGAGATCAATTGCACACTTCACTTTTTTATTTGCGCACTCAACTATTAGTTAAAGGCCACTATCAATATTATACAAATATCTGATGTTTATATTTGAGTGTCTCAATCAAATTCTAATGTGTCTGCAATCAATTCTTTCACCGGGGAAAAGCGTTGCAAAACACTATACTTCGCGGGTTGACATTTTTCAGGACATCACTTTTCGTACTGATACTTGTAGGTTTTATCGATCATCACTTTTGCACAGAATTAAGTATACAGGTGTCCTAAATTTTTAATTTTTTTAGGCCATGTGCGAAATTACATATTGAAGCCTTTCGAGAAGATTTTCGAAAAGGAATGTTATATATAAAGTAATTAGTTATCCAAACATTTAAAATATTACTCATTTAAGATATTTTCTCATCTAAATACTTTTTTTGTGAAAAATTTGTGTGCACATGCATATCATTGTCAACGAGACAAATTTTGAGGCCTTTAAAAATTTTGGGGTCCTGAGCAGTCGCTCACAACGGTCCTTTTAAGTAATGAACCTATATCATTTTTACACATTTTGGGAAAGTATGTAAAATGTTATAAATTTATTAACACTTAGGGTATGTTTGGCGAAATGGGATGGGGCTGGGGTTGGGGCTTGTGTTGGGGCTGAGGCTGAGGCTGGAGCTTATATTATAAGCCGAAATTAAAATTTGTATTTTTTAAAACTTGTTTGGCAAATGGGCTGGAGCTGGGGCTTATTATTGCAAAATTACTAAAAAAGATATAAATAAATAAAATTTTGATATATGTTAGATATTTTTGTGGGTATATAAGTAATTTATGGTTTAAAAGTCTCAGGCTAAAGTTTTTAGCCCCTATTATGAGGCTTATATTATAAGTCGGCTTATTTTAAAACCCCAAGCCCGCATAAGCCCTAAACAAACACAGCCTTAATAATGCGTAAAAGTTAATGTTAATTTTTAGCCATTGCGTCTAAAGCTTGATAATTCTGTAAATGTGTATTCGTTTATGTTGATTGAGATGAATACAATAGGATACATATATAGTATGCATAATGGGCCTAACCTA
>BQNB010175546.1:0-13149 GCA_026074375.1 Tanacetum coccineum
TAATATGGCTTTCTATTTGTTCAATCCTCCCCGACCTCCGGATCTTACTTGTGTAGCTAGTGATTTCTTATGTTAACAGAATGAGAAGACAACATGAGAAATAAGGTTGAGGTGGTTTTATGTTTCTTAGATAATTTAGACGAGGTTATGAGAATGAGAAGAAGGCTTCAAAAGAAGGTAGATACTTCAAGTATATACGTTGAAGGTATGAGAAGAGGACCTTAAGGTTGAAGGTGATTTTGAAGTGGAGAAGGTGAAGTATTTGGCGTATGAATGAGACCTTCATCGTATTTTACAATCCCCGATCCTATCTTTCAATAAAGGTGAGCTTGCATCATCCCAGTAAAGTCTTCTATCATTACGGTTTAACCAACTCCATGCTATTTACCCACATATCTCCGAGCTCCCCCTTGCTCATTGCATCCCCATGATAATTATATTCTTTGTATATTGACTCTAACGGATCCATGGATCAAATAAATTACCATCGATGCTCAAGAAGTTTGATGCAATATAAATGAGTAGAACGCTTGCAAGTGCTCCTCCTTGGTGTGTGCTCCCCCTTATTTAGGGCACTAAGGAGTCAAGATATTGTTGTGCTACAAAACAAAGTTAGTAGACAAGTGTACATATACATATAGAAAAACATTAGCGGGGAAATAGACATGAACTTCTAGGTTTTATTATTCTAAAGTATGACACTTTGAAAGAAAGTTAGAAGCTAGACACATGTTAACATTATTTTCAAAACAACCATCTAAATGATATAATTAAAAGACTCAAGACGTATGTTTACGGAGAAAGATTAGACCGACTTTTAATAAACGATAATGTGATTCGTTTATTAATTGACACAAAAATATTATGAGAATGACCTTTTAAAAGTAGACAAATGACACTTAATATCTTGGCCAAATATGTTAAATATATATATACACACACTTTAAAAGAATAAAAAGAAAAATAAGACGAGGATGGAGACGATGTGCTCTTGGATGTGAATGAAAATGATTCCATAGAGCCGAAAAGTGGGAAAGGATGAGCGATACTAAAGAAGGAACGTGTTGACGAGAGGTTGATAGAAAAGATTGATATATCATTTGCACTAACAATTGATGTGCATATGATCCTATCGAGACAAAAGTGGATGATTGGGAATTCAAAGGTTTGTTTGGTGTTTTGTTGGTTGACAATGTTGAGGAACAAAGGTGGGATGTGAAATGAGGTAGTTCTTTCATGGTGGAAGAATAATGAGAGACTCAACAATGTGGTGACTCAATAACACTTGAAGATTGAATATCTTCTTTATGTTCTTCACTTTCTAGAAAGTGGAAAGTTTTGCGAAGGAGTGACATTTGCATTTCGCAAATTACTTAAATATTTCGGATGAAATAATTAAGTTGTCAAGGGATATAGGAGGAATTCTAATAGTAACAAGACTATTAGAAGAGAGAAGAAACGTTTAGAAGTGAGAAGAAACGTTAGAGATGAGGAGACTTATTAGAAGTGAAAAGGAACGTTTAGAAGTGAGAAGAAACTTTAGAAGTAGAAAGACTATTAGAAGTGAGACGACTATTAGCAGTGAGAATAACCAATAAAAAATGAAAATACTATTTGAGATGAGAAAAGACGTTTACGAGAAGTAAGGACAAAGATTTGAGGAGATTTATTGTGTAGTGATTTTAAGGATTAGGTTTGTACTTTGTGAAAGCTAGTTTACCTGAGCCATCCAAGACTGCCCATTCATCCATTAGCTTATCAAACAATAACTTTTTTCCTTTTTAATTTTTCTTAAATTTTTGTATAACACCCCGTGTTTTAGGACAATGTACGACGTTGATAAAGTCGCTATTTATTTTTTTGTATTGTACGCGTTTGTTTTTAATGGAAATCGTTAAGTTAAATCGCGTAAGCAAGAAATAATCAGTTAACGTAAACGGGCATCAAGCAAATTATTGTTTACGTCAAACAAGGGTTAAGTAATTATTTTGAGGATAATTATTAACATTACACAAGTTATTTTATCGGATACGTGAAAGTGTTTACGTTTCGCGATAAATGACAATTAGGTATTCCCGGAACCGTAAAAATTAACGTACGCTTCAACAAATACCTACGTTTATATACAATGATCAAAGTTTATAAAACTTTATGCATATGTATATATTTATACACGTTTCATATGTTTATACAAGATAACAAATACTTTACAAAATACCAAGACTTTACAAAGTATACTTTTATATAAAAACTACACTTTACATTTTTATATAATCTTTCACTTACACTTTTCTTTTATAAATCACAAGTAAACATAATAGAAAAGAAAAATAAACTAGTGAAACATCATCCCTTGATTTCATGGGATGATTCCCATTAGGAGGAACCAAGAGACCAAGGAACATAAGCCTTAAAGGCCCTTGTTTCCCTCCTTTCTTGTCCCCTTGAAAACCCACGGTCAAACCCCCCTCCCCCTTTGATTTTTCTAGTCAAACTTTGCAAGTAAAATATCTAGTCTCTCTTCCTATAAATACATGCCTTCATATGTGAAGTTTACTTACACTTTATACTTACCAAAATTTCTTTCTTTCTCTCCCTTTTAAGCTCAAAACCCACGGCTCATTTAACAACCATAATCAAATCATACAAAATTTTTCTACAATCCATACAAGCCTATACACATCAATCCTAAGACACACTAAGGTGTTTACAAGCATTGGTTCTTCATTTGCAAGGATTTAAGAAGAAAAGGGAAGATTAGGGTTTCAAACCTAATCTAGGGTTTATAAGCTTGTAAGCTTTGGTTTTGAAGCAGAGAACAGGGAGAGGTGTTAATTATGTTGTTCACAGGTTTTGAATGGCTTTTAGATATGAGTGTTAGTTTGCTATTGCAAGTTAAGCTACTTGATTATTGTCAAACCCTTATGGAGTGTACTTAGATTTGTATTAATTTTTCTTCACAAAGAGTGGATTATTCTGACAGAAAGCAAGATGAAGATTTATGAGCATGTGTGAGTAAATGACCTTAGGAGGCTATACAACAGTTTTATGATCTTTTGATTTTTTACATTTGTGCACGGGGCGGATGGAAACATTTAAGTGCACCCCCAGAGACGCTTACATACCTAGATGCCTAAGATATATAAGATATAAGATGCAAGTTTATCTAAGCTATGGCAATAACACAATAAATTCAACACGATTAATGTGTAAGCTAATGACATTTCAATATCAGATTGTAATACATTTAAACGAACATAGTGTAGGTGACAATTAACACGTATGTCATTGTAAAATGACGCATACAAAAGTGATAATTTTAAATGCAGTCACATGAAAAACATGTTAGCATTGAGCACTAAGAGGCATGTGGTTATTTAGATAATAAGAGATATTTTATCTAAATTGACTAGAAAAAGGCTAAACGCTTTTACACAACCAGATTAATAGCTAAGCACAAAATAATGTTGAAGCCATTATGATACACATGAGAGCTCAAATTGCATTACCGTGGGAGCATGTTATAGATTCTTGAAACTTAAAAAACATAAGTGAAATGCATGTAATCTAGATGACTAAATGAGAAAAACCCTAGTTTTTACTTGCTTAGTGTGCCTTAATGAAATCCCAGTTATGACGACCAACTATCATTCGGCATATTAAGAAGACGCCATTTAATTCAAATTCAGAATGAATATGGAGGACTAATTACTAGTGCGTGTCTTTCATAGCTAAACACGACCATTTTTAGGGTTATCCCCGAAACCAACTTCACTCTTGGAAGAAATTTCAACGTTAGGTCAAATTGAGTTCTAGTGCCATAGATTCTCCAGGTAGTCTTCTATGTTAGAAACATAGTAATTCCTATATTCTTCATAAAGAGTTTAGAAAGATTAAGATTTGTATTATCTTTTTTCATATAGGGCTAACATACTTAACTTAACATTCTTTAATTTTGGTTAGCATCCTCTAATCAAGATGTATTGATTCTGCTAACGTTAAATAGAGAAGCAAGCAAGAAGTTGTCGGTATAGCGAGATGCGTATCAAGAGGCTAGGAGTATGCTTAAGAGTGACAATATGTAATGCTCTATGGTATGTGCTTAATTACACATACAATTTTCCATTAAAAACAGACTTAAATGACCAAAAACGTACCAAAAATACATTGTATGTGTATGTTTTCACTTATATTGTGCAGGAAACGAATATCAAAGAAAAGGGACGAAAAATAAATCGAAAGCCCCAACGATAACATAGAGCCGAGAATGACAGAGGTGTTGACAAAGTCAACGTTACCATAGTCAAAGTCAAACACGTACCAGTCAAGTCAATAAAAGTTCAACAAGTCAAGACGAAGCTTAAATGAAGAAAGATATTAATGGAACCACCATTCCCACTTGATGGGCCAGATCAACCCATAGTATTTTATGCTACTCTACACTAAACCTTATCATTTTTGCAAGACCAAATCTTTTTAAGAACTAAACTGGCCCAAAGTTAGCCTAATCACAATAAATTCGGATAGCAAACCTTTATCCTTTAGCCGTTGTCTTACTGGACGTGTAACTGCAAAACTACCAATCCCAACCTTAAGGTCAGAAAATTGCCCCAAACCTTTTAAACATTAAAACACAAGGATAAACTGCAACAACACCTATCTACCTGAGGGACTAAATTGCCCTAACACCAAACATTTTCCCCTGTCCTTTGTTAAAATCACAACTCCTTGTATTCTTTCTCAAAACCATTTCCCGCCAAACCCTTACCCTTCCCCTTTACGTGACTCCACCCAACCCTGCCAACTATTCATATTCCTTAACACATTACTCCCCCCCACCTGGGCGCCGCTCCACCATGGCAATTCCTAAAACATCCCGATTGGACATGAGCACAAGGACATTAAGAAGGATTATGTTGTGTGATTAATTGATTGGGAACAAGAAACAAATATTGAAGGGTCAAGATGAGCTTTTGAAGCCTTCAGAACTTAGCACAAAAGCACAAAGGAAAGACTATTGATAGCTTATAAATAAAGAAAAAAGAAGACAAAAGGAGAGTATCTCGGAGTAGTTTTAGTTTAGTTTTCTTTTCATGGTTACTTGTTTATATTTGTCTTTAAAAATTTGTCATTTTTAACTTTTCGAATCTTGTAATATTTTATATTTATTGAAATTAAGTTTAAGCTTTTTTATGCAAATTTGTCATTTCCTTTTTAAAAAAACTGCTTAATTGGTTTAGTTATTTCTTGCTTAACTCTATTGGTTTAGTATTTATGACTTAGTAGTTTGGTTGTTACCTGTGGTTACTTGTAAGTTTCTTGTTAAATCAGTTTGTTTAGCTTAAATTTCAAATGCTTTAAAGGGGTGTTTGGGTTAGATCCACATGGGTAAATAGGTGTTAATTCTTTTTCTTTAGTTCATTAACTCAGTTTTTATAGCTCACTATAAAGTTCTTACAGTTAGTTTTGAACGGTCATGAGTAGGTTAATGTCAGTTTTGGTTGTGTTCACGTTGCAGTTTCGAGGAGAGGTTTTTAATAGCTTCGCGCTTTCCTATCCTCCGTCCTTTGTGTGTTTTTCTTTTAAAGCGTACGTGAAGCATGTGATTTATCGGTTTTAAGTTATTCGATCTCATTTTGTCATTATAAAATATCAGGTTGTTTAAAAAAATCGAAAACCAAAAATAATTCGTTAACCTCTTTCTGACATTTAATTCTTTTTTCTTACCCTCTTATCTTGTTTAATTCTCCATTATGTTCTTCGGTTATAACCATTATGTGTGTTCGTTTTGTGGAGGGTCACATACTGTGGAAATTGCCCGGTTGGAGGTGATTGATGTGGGAAATGGGTTTGTTTTGATCAAAATCCCTATCTTATCATGAGATGAAACGATTTCCTTTCAACAGGCCTCAAACACCAGTACGAGGAATATCGTGTTGAATTTTTGTGGGGAAAATCTCTCCGGGTTTTCGATTGTCAAACGGGAACCACACCCGTTCTTTGTCAGGTGTCCTGTTACACGTCAAGACTTTGGTTTTAACCACCTCAATTATTATTCCCCGGTTTTTTAGTCAGCCACAACATTCTTGTTAGTTGAGATTGTGGGAACAATGTCATTATGTTTACGGATTGTCCATAAGTTCTGTTTGTTATGATAGGACGTGTACAATCAAGATATATGAGTTCCTCTCAAAACTTTACCAATTTTTTAAAACAATTTTTGTTGTGCAATTACGGGGGTCTCACGTGACTTTTGGAATGGGGTTTTTTTTTTCAAAACCGATGAATCGAAATATTCACGATTCCGGTTTTGACAATTTCAACCCCACAGTTCCGTCATTCATCTAATCCTCAAGAATAAGCTTGAGCTTTGCATGCCGAGAAGACTAATGAAATCGATAGGAAAACTTTCTAAAGAAGTTTAATCGTATTTTTTTCAAGGAAAAGACACCAAGGTTTTAATGCAAGGTCGGACAAATTTCTTTAAATTAAGATGCTCAATCCGAGGACCGTGCAAGAATTGCTCAAAAACTTTGTTGTTGATGTGGAACGTCACGAGGAGTTGCAGATTAAAAATACTCTCCACGTTGGAACTTTTTCAATATCTTCCGATGATGACCGAGGAGAGGAAAGTTCAATCCCCTTGAAGAATGCATTATATCGAAACTTCCCCTCCGTGGTATCTATATTTGTGTTGCAATCACATCGATTCACCCAAAAAGGATCCCTCTAATGGAGGATGAAACATCTTAGCACAATTCCGGAAGGCAATCGGACGAATTATAAAGTCTAGTGTTGAGAACCTTGTCTACCCCCGTGAGTCGAGGAGCTTCCAAGGTCATGTGATTTACCTTCTTTTGTGATTACTTTTCCAAGAGTCATTTGTATCTTTTTCTAACCTTCTTCGTTTTCGATGACGATTGTACTCAAGTGATGAATGAGTTATTTCCGAGGAGGAAGTTCTACTGAAATGAATTTTAAAATTTTCTCCCAATCCCTTTTTTGTTCTTGTGAAGAAAATCATTGCCTACCGAGGTGGATCTCATTCCACAATGAGGTTGTTAGAATGTATCACTTAATCCCCTAGGAAATAGTATTCTTTGATGCCGCATCCATATTTATAGGAATTCTTGCTTAATCGAAATATCAATTGAATTTTTTAAGATTGATTCTCTTTTGATGCGTTCGCTGGTGACTCACTTTCTCAACTCACATATCAATCGGGAATTGATGATGATTAACCTTGATCGGAAGGGTGAAATCATCGTTGCGAGGTTTGTTTATGATACCTCATTTCTTGCTCGGAAGATTCTAATTCCGATGGTGTTTCTGATGCTATCACGAATCTTTTTCCTTCTCTCTCCATTCCTATCCCCGTTGTGGATAGTGACTCTCTTATGGAGGCAATTGATTATTTCCTTATCCGGATGAATCGATGCCACCAGGATTGAGCCGTGACTATGATTCTAAAGGGGATTTCCTTTTTTTGACGCATGTTACAATGATTCTCTATCGCTCCTGGCATGAGTTTTCCTCTTTGAAAGTGATTATGAGCCATCATCCCCTGGCCCTCCAGTGAAAACACAGGATGATGATGGAAATTGAGCCGAATACGGGACTTTTATACACAAACGTGGTGGGTATGATTACTGAACACTATTGCTTTATACCTAGTGTGGTTTTTACCACCAACCACCCTTTGTCTATGATTCGAACCTTTGCTTCCATTATCATCCGAAACTGTAGGACAAATTTATAATTTTATACATCGGGCTTTAAACTTCCAAGTTCGTTCTTCATTGAAAGTGCTGTTGATTTTCTAGAGAAACATCCTCAAATTTGGGTGTCGTCATCCCCATTTTATCCGTGACCAAAGTCAAGTATGGGGGGTCGGGTACAACTAAGTGCTTTAAAAAGCGCTTCAGTGGGTGGCAACATGCTTATCCATTACTCTTCTATTATTTGCTATAAGTGTGTTGTTGTTCATATGAGGCTCGCCTCTACCTTTAGTTATTTCCTGGAATCTTTTGTTTTCGTTTTGTGTGTTTATAGTTTATTGTCTAGGATTTCCCAGATTGTGATGACTCTAGTGCTCGCGGTTTTGTCCTTCGTTCACTCGAGCTTTAAATCCTCAGCTTTATTTTGGAAATCCAATATCTTAATCTTATCGACTAACATTTATCTTTAAGCACACTTAATAAACGGCTTTAGGATTTACATAGAAACCCTTCTTAAAACATTGAGGACATTTTTAGTTTAGTTGGGGGGGGGGGGGGATCTTTTCGATTTGAGTGGTGCTGATTCGTTGCTTTATACTCGTATCCCGTTTTTACACAAAATTTTTAAAAAATTATATCGTGATTTTGTGCCAAAAAAATTAAAAAATTCCAAAAATATAATAAGTGTTTTGTCACAATTTTTGACACTTTTTCCGTGTGGTAGACTAAGTAATAAATTTTGACTCGATAAAGGTGTTGAGCTCTAGCTTGTTTCTCTTAACTTTTAGATCTAGCTTTGCAATCTTCGGGAAGACGACAAATGCTAGAGTTAAGTAGAGTTAAGATGCTAAACAAGGGTTTATTGGAAATTTAAGAGTCATGTATGTAATTGTGGCTTTTTCTCCATAAGCTCCTAACGGACTATTAATAGTGTATTTTTAAAAATTACACTTAAATAACCAATTTTTTTAGATGTAGTCCTTAATTTTTTTTGTACTTAGTTCAAATTAATACTTAAATTTTCCAAAAAGAAAATTTCTCTATATCATGGTAATATAAAGTAAAAAAAATATGTGGTTAATAATATAATAAACTGTGGGCTGATAAAAGTTTGTGGTGTGTGTGTGTGTGTGTGTGTCACGCTGTTTGCAGCCTTCTAACGACCAGCATAGTAGTTATAATAATCTGGGACTGCTATAGTGTTGTTTGTGCATTTACCGCTCACAACCGATGTTGCAGCCTTATAAAAGGTCGAGGGTTACAATTGTATCAATGTTATGTTTAAATATTAAGTGCGAATTAATAAATGTAAAGAAAATCTCTTTTTGTTAAATTTAAATATGCTTTTGAACTAAGACTATTTCATTTTAAGTTGCGTTTTTCTCAACTAAGTATGATTATACGGGAGGGAAACCTCAAGAGTTTTGAACAATCGAAAAAGGCCGTGAGTCTGCTATAGTCTCTGTGGTTGTTTAAAAGGCCTGGTTTCACTTAGCGCCAGGTTGGGATGTGCCGAGTCGAAAGTCGTCATGGGCTGATTCGCCTGTGTCAAATCATTATTTCGGGTGAACCGTGAAACCCATAGAATTTTGCTAAATGTTTGATCCGTTGGTTGAAATTTGAATGGGAATATACATACCTCACCTCCTAGAGGGCTGATCCCGTATACGAAACCATATGAGTCGTTTTCGCCACTACTCATCCTATCCGTATGCAATGAATACCGAATTAAATTCCCATATCCCTCCTGAATTGTCGAGTCAATACACTATAAGTCTCTAAACGTCAAGTATATACGATATTGAACAATGACTCCTTAACACCACCCTCCCTACCCCACACTTACTTACCAATGTCCCTCCCATCATTCCTACCCATAAAAATGCTACACAGGCCCCCACACCACTACACTCTCTCCCCAGATTTCCTCATATACCCACATATCCCCAGGTCCCCCGGTGAAAACAAGTATCATCAAACAACAATTCATCACAACGACAAAATCTTAAACAACACTGTTTAACTACCCTTAAAGTAACAAAAAATTAAAACAAAATCTATTGCTATCTTCTTATCAAATAAACGAAATGGGTAAAAATTAATTTTTACCAAAACAACCCATATAACCATTAAAAATGGACTTAAATGACCAAAAACGTACCAAAAATACATTGTATGTGTATGTTTTCACTTATATTGTGCAGGAAACGGATATCAAAGAAAAGGGATGAAAAACAAAGCCAAAACGATAAAACTGAGCACGAGAACGGAAAGAGCGTGAAAAAGTTAAAGTCAACCAAAGTCAAAGTCAATAAGTCAACAGTTAAAGTCAATAAAAGTCAACAAGTCAAGACGAAGCTTAAATCGAAGAAATACTTATTGGACCAACCCATTCCCCACTTGATGGGCCGGATCAACCCAATAGTATTTATATACTCATAAATAAACCCTTAATCCATTTTTGTAGCCCAAATCCCTTTTAAACTAAAACTGGCCCAAGTTAGGCCCAATCACCAATTAACTGTCGTTAGCCACAAACCCTTTATCCCTTTAGCCCCGTTAGTCCTTATGGACGTGTACTGCAAACTCACAATACAACCTTAAGGGCCAAACTTGCCAAAACCTTTAAACATCAAACACCACAAGGACTGAAACTGCAACAACACCTTATACCTTGAGGGACCAAAATTGCCATAACACCAAACCTTTTCCCCTGCACCTTAGTTAAATCAAAATCACTGTATATCTTTCTCAAAACCCATTTCCCGCCAAACCCTCTACCCTTCCCCTTCACGTGACCACCCATAACCTGCCAAACCTATCATTTTCCCTATCAAACCCCACATAACCCCACCCCCACATGGGCTCACATCCACCATGGCAATCCTAAAACACCCTATTGGACAAGAGCACAAGGACATTAATCAAGGGCTGTGATTAATTTGATTGGGGACCAAGAAATATTGAAGGGTCAGGATGAGCTTTTGAAGCCTCTCAGCAAACTAGCACAACAAGCACACAAGGAAAGACCTTGATAGCTTATAAAAAGAAAGAAGAAGACAAAAGAGAGAGTTATCTAGGAGTAGTTTTAGTTTAGTTGTATTTTCATGTTTTTATTGTCTTTAAAAATTCTGTCATTTTAACTTTTGAATCTTGTAATCTTTTACTGTTTTAATGAAAATTTAAGTTTAAGCTTTTTTATGCAAATTTGTCATTTCCTTTTTTTAAAATTGATTAATTAGTTCTAGCTTATTTCTTTGCTTAAAATCTGTTGTGTTTAGCTATTTTATGCTTATTATGTTTGGTTGTTACCTGGTATTTATAAGTTTATGCTTAAATCAGTGATTATAAGTATAAAAATGTGCAAAATCCTTTTTAAAGGGGTGTTTGGATCAAGGGTTAAAAACGGGTAAAAATGAGTTTTAAAACCATATGGGTCATCTTGCTAACTTTAACAATCTCTTTTAAGTCCCTTTGATCTGTTTCCATAAGCGTTTAAGGTTTACAAGTTGTTTTTAAGCCTTTAGTTGTCTTTTCTAAGAATCTAAGGTGTAACAATTTTATATACCAGCTATTTGTTTTCATGGCTGCTTAATGTTAGTTTAAAGCTTGTTTCAGGTCCTTAATGCACTCGAATGACTTAGTGTTAGCATTCCATTGCTATTTTTATTTTTTAAGTTAAAATCAGTTTAGTATCCTATGTATATTTTTCTTTTTCAAAGACAGTTTTCAATTTCAATTTTAGAATAATGTTAGTTTGTTTTAAGATCTATATTTCTCTTAATAAGCTCACTGGATGTTCATCTTAATCTGTCCTTACTTGCTTTTCATTTTGAACTTATTTTCCTAGCTTAAATTTAGTTTGCAAAAAGCTGTTTTGTCTTTTCAAGAGTTTGCAAAAATTAGCATGCACTAAGTATCTTAGCTTTTTCATTTTCTTTTTCTTTACTTATTAGTTGTTCAAAATGCCTATTTTTCCTTCCTAGGTGCTTATTGGTCTCTAATCTCCATCTGTTTGTAGCTTTTTGCTTATTCCATATGCTTAAATAGTCTTAAAAATAAGCCAAAAGTGTGCCCTTTGGCTGTTGGTCTGCTTGTTTTTGCCCTTTAGCTTATGTCCTGTTTCAGCCCTTTCAGCTTAGTTTTTTTTGCTTATTTCTGTTCTAATATGCTCATCAGGTATTGTTCATTATCTGCTTATGCTTATTTTCCTTTAAAACATGCTTATTAGTCTTCAAATTCCCAAGCAGTTTAAGCCCTTTAAGTCCTTAGTGATTTATACATTCTGTCTGTTTTTAATATGCTTTTTCCCAGCTTATTTCAATGTTTCATAAAAAGTTGTAGTTTTTGAAAATGCTTAAATTTATGTGTTCTTTAAGTTTGTGCAAAAATATTTTTTTTAAAAATGTTTTCTAAAAAGAGTGAGGCATGGGGGTCGAACCCATGACCTCCCCCTTACATACTCAGCACTTCACACACAACCTTTGCTACCAAAACGCCCTTGGGACCTTTTCATTCACATGTTGCATCATTTAATTTATATAGTGACTTTCCAATGTTAGCTTATAAGCTTATTTGCTTATTTTACTGCTTATTTGTTCAGATCCTTTTCAAGTTTTATAGTTTAAACTATTTTCTGTATTTTTTCCAGATTTTTAATAAATAGTTCAGTATTTTTAATCATTTAATTTCATTAAAAGTGTTTTTAATTCATAATAAATTAAATATAAATCAAAAAAATAGAATTCTTTTTTTTAATTTTCTTTTATCGTGTAGGACCTAGGGAAAATAAATTTGCATCCGTAGGGTTAATTTTGCAAAATTTGTTTTTTTAAAGAACGGGTTTAGGATCCCGTTCTCGTTTTTGTGTTTTTACTTTAATTGCCTTTATTTTTATGTTCCCCGTAGACTTAGGTTTTCCTTTTATGCCTTATTTATGCTTCCTGTAGATTTTTAAGTTATTTAATTGCCTTTTTATGCTTTCCCGTAGTTTTAGGATTAAATTCTCGTGCCTTTTTATGATTTTCCCGTAGTTTTAAGTATTCCTTAGTTAAATTTTCATAATTTCCCGTAGATTTATAAAACCCAATCAAATCTTTGATTATTCAAGCATCCAAAAGTCAAACCATATACGTAACCGTCAATTTCACGCCTCGTTGGGAGAGCGACCCGGGTCCGGTTTTAAACTTTGTGGATAACGAAGTGAGAGACCGATACTTCCGGTTACTATACTATTACTATTGATATTATCCTATTTATTATATATTTATATACTTATTAATATTTATATATAGTAAAGGAGACTTGTCACTACCGCCAAGTCAACAATAACATCACCATCGAGATGGAATAACTTGTGTTGAACAACAACAAGAAGCATGTCCTCAATGTTATTCATGTGTAGATTAACGAAGTCACCTTCTTTAAACTT
>BQNB010175547.1:0-13148 GCA_026074375.1 Tanacetum coccineum
AAAAGCAAACGCGTATCGGACTAAAATAAATAGTGATCATTAACATAGTCGTACAATGACACGAAAAATGAGAAATGTTACAATATTTTTATATTGCCATTTTGTTAAGGATATGATAAGATTTTGCATTATTAAGGCATGATTATAGCAATATTAGAGAGCTGTTACTTTTTTTCAGCTGTTACAAGTCTTAAGGTTGGAGGGATGTTACTTCAGTTTTATAGATCAAAAAGGAGAAGATGAAAAAGTGGAGAAAAACTTACCAAAGAACATCGAGCCATGAAAAAAAAGAGATACAGTCACGTGTATCATGTTGATAAGGTAGCAGCGGTTGGCAGCAGATTGTGATCAAGCTAAAGTAGGGGAGAGCAGGTGGTAGCCGGTCATTCCGGCGAGAGATCGGCAGAGACGGCGGCGGAAGCCGGCGGCAAACAGTGGCTCGTGGCGTCCGACGTGGTGGTGACATCCGACGTGGTAGTGACGTCCGGTGGTAGGGCCGGCGTGATGAGGTGGGGGTGGCGGATGATAGTTTTTATGAGATGAGAGAATAGTGGGTATTTATTGTTGTGTCTGTGTTTGTGTGATATGTGAAATGGATTGTAGTTATATTTATAGTGATAAAATGTAACAACTTTTTTAATGGTTTTTAAAAAGGGTGTTATATTGTTTGGCAGAATTTTATTGCTTGCATAAAAAGATTATACATTATGTTTTGTAACTTGGAATGTAACAGCCTTTTTAATGATTTTTAAAGAGGGTGTTAAATTGTTTGACAGAATTTTATTAGTTGCATAAAAATATTATACAACGTGCATAAGGATTTGCACTACTTAAAACTTCTTTTTATACTAATATTTTTACTTAAAATTTTAAGTACTTTTAATTTTAGAAATTGACTAAATACTTTATATAGTATTAGAGATATTTACTTTTTGTTCATGTAAATAACTTTATTATGAAAGTTATGTGCAGACAATATGTTACATCATTCCTTTTAATTGTTGTTTGTATTTTGTTATACAAATGCACAAAAGGTCCGCTCAAGGATTTGGAGGTGCATCAAATGGTAAACGCAATAGTTGAAATTGTTTTTGGTGCTGAAAGCTCATCATTTCATGGTATGAATTAAAACTTCTTAGCAATTTTTTATAGAGAAAATTACAAAAACCTGTGTTATAAAAATAGAGCATCTATGTTATAAAAATAGGGCATATGTGTTACAAAAAAGGGCATCTGTGTTATAAAAATAGGGCACCTTGCAATATTCTTTACGAGATGATCATTACTTCTACATATGTTTATGAAAGCTACAAATTTTATATGTTATATTAAAGTCTGGGATATTTTTTGAAAACTTACGTAGATTTGGAAAAAGTTAAATTGGCGATTTTGGGTGATTTGCCTGATACGGGGCCAATTTTCCTTCTTATTGGTATTTGTCATTATTGCATTCTTTTGTTTTGATTAATGAGTGCTTATGATTGCTTTTCAGAACTGCTGATCTGAATATGCAGACTAAAGTGGAAGCGCGTATTCTTTTGTTCTATCTTAACGTGTTCGTGTTTTATTAGACAATTCTAAGTGGCGTATCATGAAGGCTTGACATAAGACAAACAAGTTTGAACAAAGATATCTAGTTATCCATTACTTTGACTGTATTTAAATACTTTCCATTCGACTAACATTTGTATGCGTATTTAGAAAGGCAGTTTGTATGTGTTATAAAAATAGGGCATTTATTTGTATGATCTAAAGGGCATCTATTTTGGATTATGATATGAAAAAGTTAGGACATCTGTTTGTTTGTTTGTTTAGGGCATATGGATTAACGTTGTGTTAGGAAATCACTTTGTTGGTTCAAGGAATTTGTTTTTAGTAATGTTTTAGGGCATCAGTTCAAAACTGTGTCAGGGCATCAGTTCAAAAATGTTTTAGGGCATTAGTTTAAAATTATTTAAGGCATAAGGGTAACATGAAAACTATTAGTTATGAAAACTATTAGATTTAAGGCATCTGTTTGTTAAATTTAAGGCATATGTTTGTTTAAGGAATTTATTATGATTATTAAATATGAAAACTATGTCAAAAAAAATGAAAAATACTAGATTGGTTGATTAGTGCATCAACGTCACATGGAACAATAACATTTGTTTGTTAAAATAAAATATCTTAATATTGATTGTTTAATTAGTTAATTGATAAATAAAAGTAGCATCCGTTTGTTAAATTTAAGGCATCTGTTTTTTAAATTTAAGGCATATGTTTGTTAAATTTAAGGAATATGTTTGTTAAAATTAAAGCATCTGTTTGTTTAGGAACTTGATTAGTATATCATGGTATAATACAAATAGCACTTGAATATACTATATTGTTAATACTAGAATGGTTGATTATTAACTATGGGAGACTAGCTAATGATAGGAAATAGTTAGGGCATCTGTTTTTTTTTTTGTTTAGGGCATATGTTTTAACGTTGTGTTAGGAAATCACTTTGTTGGTTTAAGGAATATGTTTTTAATAATGTTTTAGGGCATCAGTTAAAAAATGTGTTAGGGCATCAGTTCAAAATTTTCTTAGGGCATCAGTTTAAGGCATCAGTGTAACATGAAAACTATTATATATGAAGACTATTAGATTTAAGGCATCTGTTTGTTAAATTTAAGACATCTGTTTGTTAAATTTAAGGCATGTTTCATATAACCTATTAATGTTATGATCTAATACATGCCATCTTTGTATCACAACCTTTTCAGTTTATGTCATGTTGAGCTGAGAATCAATGGCTTAATCGAGAATGGGATTAGCTTCAAGATAGGTGTTTGTTGTCAAGAGTATTATGTACTCTTATGCAAAAATGATGCCTTGTTTTAGACCTTTCAACTTTTTTTCTTTTCGTTATGTTGGTTTGATGTTTATGGTTACCTGATCATGTAGTATAACCTTGATGTAAAAATTGGTTAAGCTGTGTCGTTTTTTGGATTTTAATGTATAGAGAAATGATGTTATAAATTTGTTATATCACTTGTTTTAGTTGGCTATATCATTCATGCAATTCAATATCACATAACTATGGGCATCATGTTCGTTTTGGTAAGGCCAGAATGTATATCAGTAGATGATCGGGTTTTTAGTACGATGAACTTAATAGGGTGGTGAGTTAGCTAGATTAATTAAATAGTATAATAGCAATCATCACTAGAAATATTAGAGCATCAATGAGTATTATTAGGGCATTAATGAGTATCAATAGGGCATCAATTAGTATTATTAGGGCATCAATGAGACATACTTAAAATGTAAGTATTACAATCTCAAATGCCTAAACATCAAACAAATAAAAACATCAAACAAAAACCGGCTTCAAGCAATTATAAGTATTACAATCTCAAATGTCCAAACATCCGTAAATACGACAATTACACAAAAAGGGAAACATGATAAAAAATGATGCAACTTTAGGGCATCTGTTTGATGAACTTTACTGCATCTGTTTGGCCTCGACGTTTTCTTTAACTTCTGTGGAACTTTGTCTCCTAATTCCTTAAGTTGCTACTTTGTATGGTACACAACTGAATCAGTTTGGTTCTTTGTGTCAGCGAAATTAGTTTTTTTCCTTGTCTTTGTTTGCAAACTTTTTGACTTAGTTAACCATTCTTTGTACCTGTAAAATAATAACGTAACAAGATTTTAGTTTACTTTCATTGGCAACCTATAAAGAACATATACGACTTACAGATACTAGATTTTTTCATTAGGGTACTAAACTAGAAAAAACAAACGTAGAAGAACATGATGTATATAATGGAAAACAGTACTTTAACCAAAACATGTTTGCCCTGTCACCTAACCCGCCAAGCCATCCATCTTGTGACCTCTATTCTTTGGTTATGTGGTATAATCTCTAGTGAAAACATTTAGATGTATCATGTTATGATGTGGATAAGTTCCATTTATTTGTAATGTGTTCCAACTTCAGGTGTTTATAATATACAAGTACCTAACTAATGAAGGGTAAAATATAAGTGCATCACACAAACTAATTCAGGGCATCAGTTGTTAGTATGTCACAGTTCAACAAGTAATTAATGAAAATTTAGTTTCAAAATTAATGCATCATATTTATGAAATACCATTTACAAATTTTATCAAACACATTGTGTGCAGTTTTTGTAAAGACGTTTTCCAATCTTTTTTACTCAAATTTTCTTAAAGTGATAATTAAAATTTAAAATATCGTATAACGAAACACATAAAATCGATACATCAAACATGATTACTGAAGAAAATCTAAAACAAATTCGTTAAACTATTTTAACATTTCTATACATATAGAAAGGAAGAAAAATAAACTCAATGGGTTGATATATCATATATGTATTCAACTTTATGTTTTTGCCTACTCGCACATCATACAACAAAACTTTAGTGCATTTGTTTGATGCATTAAAGTGCATATGTTTGATGCACTTTAGTGCATCCGTTTGAATTCATTAGTGCATCCATTTCTATCATAAAAGCAAAAACAATTTCAATCATTTTAGGTATTTACATATATAAAAAGAATGAAAAAAAACATACCTGAATATTGGCACTAAGGCAGTTACATATGCCATAAACTTTGTCTGTTTCATGTGTTAAGCAATTTCTTGTTTCGCTTAAAAACATTACACAAAAAGGAAAAAAATCAAGGTGTTATAACATTAGCTATATAAATTAGTTATACTAGTTTTTTCTATGATACACGTTAATTTTTAATTAACTTCAAGAGAAGAAAAAAAATTCAGGTCACTAAGCCGCCTATTTTTAAATATACTATACAAGTTTTACTCAACCCAACCAAACCACCTATTACCAAATGACCCAATAAATATGGCGGTGTGCTGACAAAATCCAAAATATTACACCGCAACAATTGTTAGTTATAATTATACATGGTTCAAGCTGATGATTCTAATTGATGATCATTAGGTTTATTTTCTGTCACAAACCAGCACATGTGCCTGAATAAACAGTTGATAGCTAAGGAAAGTAAAAGTATGACAAATGTAGAATTTTGGTGAAACCTGAATAAAAATGGATCACTCGAAACCATAACAGTTCTTAAATGTGCATGCATCCTTTCAAGGACGTCCAACACCAATTAAAGTTGCTGGTCTTTGTACTTAGTAATGATTTGAGGAAACAAAACAGTTAACATGACGAAATAGAAAGGGACATTCAGTCATGCTCACACACCCTTCCTCAATCGTCCATAGCGATCGATTGTGAAGGATACATAAACAAAAGAAAATTCTACTATGTATATTGAAAGCACCACTCCACCATGGTTAAAACAAAAGATACAAAAAAACACCTTAAAAAAGTTAATATATCATATATGTACCCAACTTTAGGTTTGTGTCTACTCGTACATCATACAACAAAAATTACCTTTAAATGTTACAATATTGGTAACTTCTTGCTATTGTATGTATATACTATCTAAAACCTGTAACTTAATGGCGTATCATATGTTATGCTGACGTAGTGATACATATAGTAGCAACAAACATGAAGTCGATATAATTTTCTTATCGAGTGGTTTCATACAAATCTAAAATACGATTGCCTACATTAATTAGGACAACAAAGTGTAACTAAAACCTCTTCACAAAAACTAGGGCATCAGAGTGTAAAATTAGTACATCACAGTTATAAAATCTCATTAAGGCATATATGATAATTGCTTAATACATATATATAATATATAACCAAAATATCAAATAATGAGAAAGTGAGTAAGTATTCCGTAAGGCTTCTAAGAGATTACTTTTGACGAAAGTAAATCCAAAAAAACCCTTCCCGGATCGTTTCTCGACGAGGCGTGAATTGGGAATCGAGTTTAAGTTCGTGATCGCGGTGTTTGAATAATCAAGATTTTTGATTTGTATTCTATTTCTACAAATAATAAGCAAAAACAAATAAAAGCAAGCTAATAACGAAAGCAATTAAAGTTAAAACACGAAAAACGTTAACGGGATCAAAACCCGAGCTTTAAAAACCTAAATCTCCAAATTTAAACCCTACAAAAGCAAATTTAATTTTTAAAGGTCCTAAATGATAAAAGAAAATTAAAAAAAAGAATTTTATTTTTTTGACTTTTATTTTATTTATTATAAATTAAAAACTGATTTTATCTAAAAAATTAATTAAAAATACTAAACTAATTTGGAAAATTCTAAAAAATTCAGGAAAATTACTTTATACTATGAAGAATCTATGAAAAATGAAAACTTGAAAATTGACTAAATGAATAAGCAGATAATAAGCCATTAAGCTTGAATAAGCAAAAACTAAAAATGAAGTATTAATATTAAATATACTAAACTATAATCGAAAAAGACCCCAGGGCAGTTGGTGAGTGTGTGGTGTGTTGAGGTGTTGTGTGAAAGGGAGAGGTCACAGGTTCGACCCCTGTGCCCTCTCTTTTTTATAAAACATTTTTTTGTTTTCTTTTTTAAAAAGTTATAAAATAAGCAAAAATTAAAAAAATTAAAAAAGGAACTTTTTATAAAACTTGAAAATAAGCTAGTAATAAGCTAACTAAAGTGACAGTTTTAGCTTTTTTAACTAAGGGACTTTTAACTAAGCTGCTTGCTTTTTGGGGACTAAATAAGCAAAGGAAACAACAAAATAAGCTAAAACAGATACACACCTACACCTAATAAGCACTTCTAACTAAAAATAAGCAAGCAAATAAGTTGAAAAAGCATTAAAAAGCTAAAAGATCACAAGACTTAATCAAACAGATTTTAAGCTAAAACTACTACTTTTAAGCTAAATTATGAAGGACTTAACCTATAAGCTACCAGCTAAAACCCAAAAACAAAATAAGCTTATACTACTAACATCTAAAATAAGCAAGAATTAAGCATCTTAACTTACTAAATAAACTAGAAAGAGGCTTTTGAAAAGGTCAGTATATATTGATTAAAATCAGTATGTACTGCCTCTTGTTTTTGGAAAATTTGGCTTTTTGCAACTTGATTTTGAGACTCAAAAGTTATTATGACAAACCAAAAACTAGAAACAGATTTAGCCCACATTACAATAAGCTAATTCAAACAAAAACTAACCTTAGTACAACTAAAATCCAACCACAAACTTATCTTCAAATAAGGACTAAAGATCAAGCTTAAAACCTTAGAAATGCTTGACAGATTTTGGACAAAAGGGTTCAAATGAAACTAAAACAAGCCAAAATGCTTTCAAAACAGATTTGCCTAGATACATTTAGAGCCAAATTAAGCATAAAAACAACACCTTATATGCATATTAAAGGACCTAGCTTAAAAGGTTTTTAGGAAACTACAAAAATGACAGATTTTAGTTACTTATAAAATAAACTAAAAACTTAATTAAACTAATACTAAACTTACTAAACTTAATCCTAAGACTTATTATGAGCTTACTAAACCTCCCCTAACGACCAAAGATAGCACAAGCAGTTTTAACTACTTGTGCCAAACACCCCTTTAAATCTTAGAATTTTCAGTTTTAAGCTCTAACAGACTTGGATAAGCCTTGATTACTAAAACAGATGATGAACTAGGTAACTGAAAGACAAATAAGTATTAATGTTGGAGAAATAAGCACTGAAATAATAAGCTAATCTAATAAGTTGTATTAACTCAAATAGAGACATATTTAAAGAAGACTTAAACTAAACTATCATAAACCATTCACTTGACTTATTAAGCTAACTTTAGGCATAATAAGCAACTGAAAACAATAATAAGCAGACAATAAGCAGTTTAGCAAATAAGCAATTTGAAAGCATATAAAAGGAAAAAAAATGAAATAACCTGCATCCATAAGCTTACAATGAAGAACCTAAAGCTCTAGGGATTCAGCTTGTTGTCAATAAGCTGAATCCAAACCCATAAGCTCATCCATTGCTAGCTTATCATCCAAAAGCTTAAACCATAATCCTCGTTTGATAGTATGAAACAGAAAACTCATTTAAGCTATTGAGAAGCTTAACTGAGTAGCAGTGAGTTTTAAGAGCTTAAAGAGCTTGTAAAAATAACTTGGAAACAGTATTAAGATAAAGAGCATAAGGGTGAAAACAAGTTTGCATAAAACATTAAAAACTAAAACTTCATTAAACCTTAAAATATTACAATGCTTGAAATTTAAAAATACAATAAGTAAAACAAATAAGCTGTAAATAATTTTAAAAACAAGTCTACACTACTTCTACACTACACTACATGCCTCCGTAGCTTGATTTCTAGCCTTATTTTTATAAAACAAATGAAGAGGAGCTTCTTGATCTTGTGTTTGTTGTGTGAGAGGCTTCAAAAGCTTCATCATAGCCCTTTAATTTTCTTGTTCTCTAAGTTCATGAATCACAACCCTTGATTAATTTTTGACCAATAAAACCCTATGAGATTGCCAAGGTGGAGTTGTACTTTTCAGGGGTGAGGTTTTGAGTAGGGTTGAGAGGGGTTTTGTCGTGGTGCAGGGGATCACGTGAAGGGGATGATGAATAGTAGGTTTAGCCGGGTGATTGTTTTTGGGATAAAGGGGCTAACGGGGTTAGGGGTGAGGGACTTGTGGTGTGGAGGTAAAAAGGTTATAGGGGCTAATTTTGTTAGTCCTTACGGACTAACAGTGTTAGTCCTTAAAGACTAACTGTGTAAAGGGTTAATGGTGTAGTGGGCTAACGGTGGTTAAGTGGGTTTGGGCCTAGGTTAATAGTTTGGGCCAGGTTTTTATTAAAAAGGGGATTGGGCCTAGTTAATGGATTTAGGGCTTTTAATTAAATAATAAGCATTCTTGGGCTGACCCGGCCCATTAACTCGGGTATGGGTTGGCCCATTTAAGATGCACACGTCTTTGGCTTCTAATTTTTACGCTCTTTCCATTCCCGTGCTTGGTTTTGTCCGTTTTGGCTTGATTTTTGTCCTTTAGTGAATATCCGATACCTGCATAGTAAATAACATAAAACAAGCATATATTTGGCATTTTATGTCTGTTTTTGATCATTTGGGGTCGTTTTATTAGATAAAAGGTATGTGTAATTTAGCACATACCACACACCCACAAAGTTCGATAAATTCCTTTTTGGATGCAGAAATCGAGATACGCAACACACCGGCCGAATGCGTGACATACTTAAAAATTGCAAAGTTTTTTGTTATATATATATTAGTTTTTTATAGGTTTATTATTATTTACTATTACTACTATTAATATTATTATTACTATACTTAACTCGATTTAAGATTCCTTAACAATACGGTTTAAGTGAGAATGATCCACTCTTAAAGCTTGAGGATATGGTATTTTTGGAATATATTCACGGAATGGATATTCTTTTGTTTCTACCACATGATAGCCTTTTTTGATGTTTTATTAGGTTTATCTTTTTTTTATTTTATTGTTAACGATGATAGGAGGTGGTGAATCTTTTTGAGTCTTCAAAGGATCATCGGACTTTCTACTCCCGGTGAATACGACATTCACTTGCTCAGTGTGAGCTTGAGGAGGAGGTTGTGGTTCAGTCCTATCGGTTTGTTCTGAAGATATGTTTTGAGATTTCTCCCACTCATCTATTTTTCTTTCCTTGTTTTTAATTTGGAAATTCTTTTCATTTTGCATTATTTTTAAAATCATATCATTAACGTTGTTCTTGAAAAACATACTTGTAAATCTTTGATCATCCAAGAATTTAGTCATTAATTTTTCAAAATCAGTTTTAGATTGAGGTTCTTGGTTGATAGGTTTAGACTTTTTGTTAGGTAAAACACCGGTGGTTTTACCATCGCCTCGATCAAAAAGTTTATCATGAATGGTTCTCATGCTACGGATACATCTTTTGAAATCTTCGAGATCATTTTTCACATCATTGTTTAATTCTGTGAGCGATTTTTCAGAATCATTAGGATCATGATAGGATTGATGAGAGAACGAATTATGAGAATCTTGGTTTTGATAATCTTCAGATTGGATGTAATTGGCTTCATGACGTTCACACATCGGCGTGTCACCGTTCAAGTGGTTTTTAGAAGCGTTTCCCTCTCTAAGCTCATTGTATTTGTTACGTATATCTTGCAATTCTTTATTTAAGCTTATAATTTGAGAATCCATAACCTTCAAATTTTCCCTAAATCGAGAATTATTAGTATTACTATCACTTCTATCGGCGAAGGAAACATATTTTTGATGATGTTCGTTTTTGGATTTAATGGACCAATCAAGTTTAAAAAGGACTTTGTCATTAAGAAATTGAAATGCTTGATTAGGACTTTTATAGAGAAAGATTCCTCCGGCTGTTGCATCCAGGATTCCTTGAGTGGGTTCGTCTAGACCGTGATAGAATATTTGAATAATGGCTCCTTTGGTCAGACCATGCCCTTGACATTTTTGAAGCATGCTCTCGAGTCGTAACCAAGCGTCGGTTAGACTTTCACATACGAGTTGAGAGAAACTTCTGATTTCAAGTAAAAGACGGTTAAATAACGAAGTTGGAAAGAATCTGTTTATAAAATCTCTTCTCATTTGTTCCCACGATGTTATAGACTCTTCATTAAGTTCGTTAAACCAGGTTTGAGCTTCATCGTACAAGGAAAAAGGAAATATTAAAAGCTTTACGGCTTCACTCTGAGTTTCACCGTATTTGAACATGTCGCAAATTGTGAGAAATTCACGGATGTAGTTATGCGGATCGGCCCGCAGATAACCATCGAATTAATTTTCCAAAATCATTTTCAAGTAGGTATTATTGATAACAAAGTTGTCATCAACATTGGGTTGAAATGGCAGAATTAGGAGTCGGTGCTACAATCTTAGCATTTTCCCACATAGGCTGATCATCAGGATCGAAAATTATTTGTTTGGGTTCAACATCCTCTTGAGGTATATTTATGACGACAAACTCATTAACGGAAGAATGTTGAGTTGAAGATTTGAATGATTCACTCTCGACCGATTCTTTTTGGATAATTTTAAATTTACAAGAACTTTTTATTAAATTTTATTTAATCTATATATTAGATTTACTAGTTGTTTTCCGAAAGATATTGGATTTATACATACGTTAAGTATTTTGCAAAAAGACATTTTTTTATATATAATTAAAGCTAATAGGATAATATTCAAAATAAAGTAAATTATTTTCATATATTTTTTTATTTTTATAGATTTATATATATATATATATATATATATATTTTAATTTAATTATATATAGCAAATAAGGATAAATAAATAAAAAGATTTTATTTTTTTGGATAGGTGCGGTGTACTTTAGGAAAAGTGCGCCGGCTTTTCTAGAAATTTTATGTTTTTTTCCGAATATTATGATAAACTAGATAATTACAAATACACAAGGCATATAATCAGATAAAATACAATTCCAAATGATTATAGAACCTAAGACTAGCAGATTGGGGGTTTTGGTTTTGGTTTTTGAAATAAGATTCTGTTTGTGAAAATTTGCAGAAAGTGCGGCGTACTTGGGTAAAGTACGGCGTACTTCCTGGGTTTTTAGGAAAACCGGCGCACAAACAGGATGTGCGGCGTACTTCCTGGAGAAAAATGATTTTTGGTTTTCGTTTGCCAGAAAACGGTACGGCGAGTTTGAAAATTTTTTGTGAAACAAAATAGCACCAGAAATAAGCAACAAACTATAACAACTTAAACAATTCCCCGGCAGCGGCGCCAAAAACTTGATGTGTGTTTTCCAAGCTTTAAATTTATAATACTAGAAATACCGATTTTTACTAAAAACACAACACTCGGGAAGTATACCCGTTCGTGTATAGTATAGCTTTAGGTAAGTCCAGGTCGTTCCACGGGAATTGAAGTTTTCACAGTTTGTAATTAAGGTGCTAAGGCTAAGATGATTGTCACGTATCAAATTAACCAAGACGAGCATATATCGAATACTGCAAAGAAAGCAATAAAAGGATGATTCAAGCAAATGATAATGATCACTTAGATAATGATGTGTTTAGAATAGTGTTTATAAGTTTAGAAAATAGAGTTATCACAAGTTATAAATCATTTCGGCCTATAACAAGTGATTATATCGATTAATAACAACAAATCCTTTCGGCCTTTATAAGTTATTATAACCAATATATTAGATGGATTGATAGAACACATGTATAAAAGAACCCTTTCGGCCTATATTCTTGTATAAAATATGTTTTACCAATTCAATAAACACATATCCAAACGCTCCATATCCAAGATCACATAATGCCCAAACAAACATAAGATTACTACTCCATGATCAGAGTAACAAAACACATAACATTCATCATGGATTCAACAATGATTATATTCAAAAGAGTAACAAGATTCATACCAATTCCAAGAGCAAAGTATGATGATTTCACAAGAATTTCCCAAGAACACTTTAATACATTCAAAGCAAAATCCAGAAACCATGAACAATTTCGTCACAATCGCTTATAGATTCGAAATAACACTACAACTATGCCTCTTCGATGGATCAAAACCTAAGAACAATAATTAACTTCAACCAAGACTATCTAACTTCTTCAAGAACTTTGATTCTAATGGTGGTGATGATTTGTGTTATCAAGGTGGTTTGGATCAAAGGTTCTCAGGCCTTTATCACCAAAAACACCCCTTCTAAGGGTTCCAAACGAATGGGGGATTGTGTGTGAGAGTTGTGTGAGATATGAGAGGCAAAAGGGCCTTATATAGGCTGTTTCGGGGGCCAAGTGTGGCGCACTTACAAATAAGTGCGGCGCACTTGAGGTGTAAATACTGTCTTCATTAGATGCCCGACTTTTCAGTTTTGATGGAAAAGTGCACCGCACTTTTTTGCAAGTGTGCCGCACATTTTGCATTTCCAGCAATTGGTCTTTCACAAGGTTGTAGACAACTGAATTCTTTTCGCGTGGCCCCTTGAATCAACTAAAACGGAGTTTGTATGATCGAGTTATGATCAAAACAGTAAACAAGGCTGATTAGACAGAAAGTGCGCCGGTTTTTGGGCAAGTGCGGCGCACTTTTGGTATTTTCAGCAAGTGGCCCTTTTCAAAGTTGAAGATAATTGAATTCTCTTTCTGTGGCCGCTTGAATCAACTCAATCCGAGTTCGTATGCTCCAGTTATGGCCAAAACAGT
>BQNB010175548.1:3094-13148 GCA_026074375.1 Tanacetum coccineum
TTTTTACATTTTCTTTTAAGTTAGAATATTTTTAATTTATTTAAATTTTAAAATTAATTTTATGACTTTATTTTTGTAATTTTTAGTTTTAGCTTGCTATTTAATTCCCGGTAGTCTATAATTGCATGTTTAATTTAGCTTATTAATTTTAATTATTTTAGTCAATCATTTTTAGCCTAATTATGTTCCCCGTAGATTTTTAGGATTTCCACTACCACTGTTCATGCTCCCCGTAGTTTTAATTAAGGTTCCCAATTTCCATTGCTTGTTTCCCGTAGAATAATTTTAGTTTTCTTTAATTAATTTTAGTTTATCTAGTTAAAAATCAAAATCATTTGTTTCTCAATTCAAATCGTCAATTCATTCGTATCGATTTACCATTCCAGCCTCGTTGGGGATTTACGACCCGGGAAAGCTCTATACTACTTCTCGGTATCATTGATTGTTGGTTTTTACACTTCTATATATATTTTATATTTTATATATATTTACGGTGTGAATCCGGCACGATCAATGGTATATCGACTTTATGGGACTATTCCCAAAATCACATAAGTTTGAATACATTCTTGCCGCTGTCGATTACGTATCTAAATAGGCCAAAGCTCAAGCTTTACCAACCAATGATGCTCGAGTGGTTATCACTTTCTTGAAGAAACTATTCTGCCATTTTGGAATGCCCAAAGCTCTAATAAGCGATCGAGGTACTCATTTTTGTAGCAAGATATTGGAAAAGACTAAGAAAAGATATGGAGTGAGTCATCATTTCTCTACACTGTACCAACCTCAAACAAGTGGTCAAGTTGAAAATACAAACAGAGCCCTAAAAAGATTTCTTGAAAAGACTGTTAAAGATAATCCTGCTATTTGTTCAAGAAAACTTGATGACGCTCTGTGGGCTTGTCGCACTGCTTACAAAACACCAACTGGTACAACACCGTACAAACTCATATATGGAAAGAACTGCCACCTGCCATTTGAAATTGAACATCGTGCATACTAGGCCCTAAAGAATTGCAATCCCGATCTCATCATAGCTGGAGAAAAACAAATTTTTTAGTCACACAAAATAGATGAACTTAGACACCAAGCCTATGAAAACTCTCAGCTGTACAAGGCAAGAACCAAAGTCTGGCACGATAGAAAACTAATAATGAGAAAAGAATTCAAACACGGAAACAAGGTTCTGTTTTTTCACTACTAGTATAAATTCAAACAACCGAAACGCAGATCTCGCTGGCTAGGATCATACGTAGTAAAACATCAATATCCATCCGGATATGTTGAACTATATGGAAAATATGGAAAGCTGTTTATTGTTAATTGCCATCGACTTAAACTATACCATGAAGAAGAAGATTATAATGACCGAAGGGAAGCAGTCACTCCCTTCTTTCTGAAAGAATGAACTCCAGAAGCAGGAGTCTAGCTAACGACTCTCTTAAAAATTAATCGCTTCTCTAGAGGCAACCCGTGCTTTACTTAAGTGTGGAGGAGTCACTCCTCCATACAACTCCACTTGTATCCTTTATTTATTTTTCTATAAAAAAACCCTCAAAAATATTTTCTTTTTGTGTGTTTACTTTTATGCAGGTAATATAGTTTAAAGATTAAAAAAAATAAAGTATCCTCAAGGATAGCTCTCTCGCAACTATATATCTCTATGCCTCAGGAAGTACCGTTTTCCCTTAATTTTCTCTATTCTCTAGTTTATCAGTTATCACATTGGGGGCAATGTTCAACTTAAGTGTGGAGGGGAGCCAAATAGGAAAAATTAATCATATCCCTCTATGTTTGCCTTGCCAAAAAAAATTTCCAACGAATATTTACAAAAATCTTAATACATATATTCTTTCTAAAAATAAAAAAATGCTCTTAGTAAGGCACATCCAACCGGATTGACATTATAACTAGCATAACCTAATCCACTAAGTTGTAAGAATTATAAGCCTTAGAATATATCCGGGTATCCACCTTTGATACCTAAGATACTTGATGCCTTTAGCCTGTTCGAGTTAAGGTTTGAATGCAATTGCAAGTGTCTCATCCGTCATTACGGCTATGTATTTGTAATTTGTCGCCTTTTCTAGAATAGTGGTATTGGTTGATAATTATATTTGAGTGAGCCGGTAATTTAGAAGCTCTAGAACTTGTGCTTGATCATCATTTACTAGACCGAAGCCTGATTAATCATATGTTATTAATTCCGCAAGTTACTGTTCTTGCAAGCACTCCCTTTAGTGCTAAGTTGCTGAAATGCCTAAAGAAAAAAAGAAGAATTCAAAGTTGAAAGAAGAAGTTCTAGGCCCATCCTAGATTTATATTAAAATATATATATATATATATATATATATATATATTTAGTAGTTCAAAGAAATAAAGGCTTAAGCTCCGGCACATGAAGATTTGTATATGCTATTATCAGTATCAAGTTCTGCCCTTCGGTCATGTTCATGTCTTAAGTACAAGCATATGGTAGATGTCAAGATTATGTCTGTGCAAATTGAGTGTCTTCACAGAAATATATAAACCCTATCTGAGTGGCTCGAGTGAAGTACAAATTAAACACATTCCACTGTGAGATGCTATGTTATATGTCTATGCCTAAAAAGTTAATAAGCAAGCTCTTGTAAAATCCAAATTTTCTCCACGTCACGATAAATGATCTTATTTTCTCGCTTTGATTGCTTGAGGGCAAGCAATAGCTAAGTGTGAAGGGATTTGATAACTCCCTAATTATACATGTTTTTGGTGGTGTTATTTATTCCTATTTTATCATTTCACGTGAACTTTCGATACTTAATAGCATGAAATACTTGCAACTTCACTTGAAGACATCCCAAACTTAAAATAGACAAAGATCGAATACTTATACACTTCGGAAATCAAGATGCAAGAAAAAGATAAAGTCTCAAACTGAAAAGTGAAATTGTGTGCCGCACTTACCAATTATGTGCCGTACTTCCCCTCAAAGTCAAAGAATTATAGACTTAGTCAAATTAGTGCATTAGCTCCCCAAGTACGCCGTACTTACAAGAGTGTGCTCCACACTTCATATCTAGTTATGAAGAATAAATTAAGTCATAAATACTATTGCATTAACACCCTAAGTAAGCCGCACAAATACTTTTGTGCGCCGCACTTCTTCAATAAACATTAAATTACCTTCGCATTTAATCACCAAGTACGCCGCACAATTTATCTTGTGCGCCGCAATTCCACCCTGAATGTCAGCTATAAATAGAGATTAAATTCTCACACTTTCCATCATTCCTTCATACGATTAATCAACTCATACAAATAATCCCTTCCAATATTCTCCATGCATAAACACCAATCCTTTTGAGAATCAAGGTAAACAACCAAGAACGAAGAGAACACCATATAGTTTATTACAATTAATGAAGTTTCATTGTTGAATAAGTTTGTTAAGAACTACTTAGACATGAGAGGCTTTCTCTTCATGACTACTCGGTGAAGTTATGATAATGAATAAGTGTTTGGTATGATTGTGATCTCATTAATCTCAAGCTTATGTAGCACTCTATTATATCCATATCTTGTCGTATGCTTATAAACTTTGTTATATAATTCATACAGTAAAGAGTCCAAAAGACCCGTTATGATCTATATGTTTTAAAGATTTGTCTATGATCTTTATCGTCTGTGTCAAGAAATCCACTTTCGTAAACTGATAAACAAAATAAGTTTTGATATAATAAGTTATTTGAATCATTTGAGTGACATGATTAGTTTAGTCTACTAAATATAAGTCTTAAGTTAATTAAGTTAATTTGTGAAAACGTTTTCTGACGAGAAATCCTTTTTATAAGTTAAAGTTCCATCTTCGAGGTCTTAATCATTATCAATACATATAAATTATTTTCAACTATCTGAGTAGTCATCTTTATTATCACTGGTAAAATAGTAGTTATTTTCAAAATTGTTAAAGTCTATTTTCTTTCTGATTATTCAAATACTACTCAATCCTGTGGAATGGAAAGGACCGATGGACATGGTCTTAACTTAAAAAAGATTATACTACATACGTGGGTTATACTTTTACCCGCGTGTTTCCCTATAATAAAAATTGATATTTTCAGTCATTATAAATTTAAAGCTTTTGAAACACATCATAGTTTTTGGCGCCGCTGCTGGGGATTTTTAAGCTGTTCTATAGTCAACTCTGGAAAATTACTTTAACTCCCCTTTTTTCAAAAAAATCGCCGTACAGTTTTCTGGAAAACTGACCCAAACAATTTCCCCTTTGGATGCATACACGTGCTTCCAATTTTGAACTTGTTGAACCATTACCCGAACCTGAACTTAACAAACCGTTAATTTCGGAAAACATATTTAAATAATAAATCATATTTATTATTACATGTTGTCGTTTATAAAAATTTATTTTTATTTGATTCAAAAACGAAAAAGGAAATAATTTAATTCATAGAATTTATCAAAAACGAACTACTAAATCATGTTTTCACGATTCGGACCCTAAAGCAATTTGATGTAAACGACCATTCCTGACAACTTTATTAGTTTTTGACGAGACCCGAAAAACGCAGAAGGTGGACTGAATGCCCTCGCAAGATTTATAAACACAAAAATAATTAAATTATATTTAATTAACAGTTTTATTAAATAAAAATATTTAATAAAATACTTAGCAATTTAATTAAAAGCGTTTGTTGAGAACGCGAATATTGAGCTGAAATCCATTTTTTTTTCTTTTCTATTTCGGACGAGACGTAACCGGTTCATTAAATAAATAACGAACATTTTTATAAATGTTATAAAAATAATTATGAAATATTATCAAGTAAATACTCGTTTTTGTTGGAAAAATTATTTGGAAAACAATGGCGCAAGTTTCGTGATTTGAATCATTAGTTAAGTCGCCCAAACGAGTCTCGAACCGCTTTTTATCAAAAGTATAATAAAAAGTTACACTTTTAACCCTCAACTATTATACACTTTCTAATTCATTTTAAAAGTTTTATATATAAATAAAATTTATAACTTTTTATTTCATTATTACAAAATAAATACACACACACATTTATATACTCTCTTTCTCTCTCAAATATTCCGGCAGCCACCACCACCTCCGGTCATCTTCTCCGGCCAGCCGCCGCCGCCGGAAAAGTTTCCGGCGTACTTTTCTGGCGAGTTCAAGAATGCTCCTCATGACCCGATCTACCCGATCCCCATATCCACTCGCCGCCACGCGCCTCCACCCCCCCCCCCCCCCTCCGGCAGCCATAGCCGGCCACCCACCACCCTACATCGTCATCACCGTCTCAGCCACCCCTAACACCACCGGATCCATCATCCGAACAACCATCATCACCAACATCACCCGCCGCCAACTCCCACCTCTATCATCGCCACCTCCGTGACCACCTCCGCCACCTCTACACCAACATCATCAACACCACCTCGCTGCCATGCCACCTACATCTCCGCAGCCAACCCCACGCCACCACCATTCGGCCTCCCCGATATCACCACCTCCACACCGCCACACCGACGACAGCCGACGCACGTCGTCGCTGCCGCGACGGCAGCCAACCACATCCACCCAATGGGTGCGTTTGGTGTTGTTTATAACCAGCTAGGATGCGTTTGGCTTTATAAACAAGCCACAAGGGTGCGTTTAGCTTTATAAACAAGCCACAAGGGTGCGTTTGGCTGTGTAAAACAGCCACCAAGGGTGCGTTTGTTTTGGCGTTGTAACAGCCCAAAGGGGTGTTTGTTTGGTGCGTATATTGGCCCGAAAAAGGGGCGTTTGGATCTGCGTTTTACTGTAGCAGAGGGGTGTTTGGTTCTGGGCTTAACAGCCCTTAGGGTGCGTTTGTTTCGCTGTATAACTGCCCCAAAAGGGGTGTTTGGTTTACTGATTTACAGCCCACAAGGGGGCGTTTGATTTGTTGTTTAACAGCCTTTAGGGGCGTTTGGATTTGTGATAAACTGCCCCTAAAAGGGTGTTTGGTTCAACCCATTATGGTGTGTTTGGTTTTATATATTTTTGTTTCTTATATTTGTCTAGTTTAAATATATATGTGAACACGTGCGTATTTTGCAACATGGTTTGATTAAAAGTGGAAAACGTTGAAGATTGTAAAAATGGAAAACGTTGTATAAACGGCAAGGTCATGCCGAAATTTCTAAAAATCCTTATACTTAGTAAATTTTCATTAAAGTTTATATTATTTTAGAAACCCGATAAAATGACAAAGTTATATAGTTTTTAAGATTTTTTTTAAATGGTGATTTTACAATAAATCGGTAAATAAACGAAAACTATACTTTTATAAACAAGATAACTAGTTTAGTTAAAACGCGTAACGAAATACATAATTTATTAAAATATTACTATTTTAGAATTCCCACTATAACTTTTGTAAAGTATTTAAAACGTCATTTATCAAACTAGGTAACTTTAAAACGTGTGTTTACTTTTATGCAAGAACGTTTTATTTATTTAGTAAAGTGAATTTCGAAAACGTGTCGAATTATATTGTTACGATTATTTTTCGTACGTTTATTAAATAATACGTGTAAAGTAATATATGTTGCGACTTATTCTTTTGTTTGTTTGTCTTTATTATATAATTCACCACATGAATTATATAATTGTTTCTTTTTCATATGTAATATATACGGAATATATTACATACTTTGAGTATTCTTTTCGGTGTATTTTATTTAACCACCCACCAAACTTCATACACACTTGAAAACCTCAATCATTTATCAAGTGTCGCGTTGACGTAACCAATTATCGGGGAACGCCCATTTTCTTATCCCTAATAGTAGGTTATTAGCCGTTAAATTAAGCTGCATCTTCTTGGTCGAGCTGTTCCATTCTCCGTTGTGCTGTGATTATTATTTGCATTTCTGCTAGTTTCTCTGCAACATCAAGGTGAGTTCATAGCCCCACCTTTTCATTTTTAATGGTTTTCTTAAACTATTTTTGGGGTGAGAATACATGCTTGTTTTACCGAATAACTTATCGGTTACTACCTCATGAGCGTTTCATGATGTTTACTGAAAGCTTTGCTTTTCCTACCACATGATTTCTAATACATGTTTGATACATGCTTGTTTTAACGGAATAACTTATCGGTTACTAATACATAAGCTTTACATGCATGTCTTCACCCCTTTTAAAGCTTTTGCTTATCTACCACATGATTTATAATACATGTTTGATACATGCTTGTTTTATAAACTGGACACAAGAAACTTTATGGTATGCTGGACCCAAATATGAGGTCAATTGCATGAGTAGTTATGCCAAAAAAGGGGGGGGGGGGACCCCCCCCCCCCACATAAATGAACTGTTAATTGCCTATAATGGGTGAGCGCTGTAAAAATAAATAGATTCTATTGGGTTGACAGCCCTGTCCAGGGGTATGAATCGAATCCTTTCGAGCACCAGCAACGGACCAATTTGTATATCTAGAATTTAGGTATAAGGCAATAGTAACTACTTCAGGAGCAAACAAGAATGCATTAACTGATAGGTGTTAACGGTACAAGGTTTCGGTGTCATGAGCTCAATGCAATCAAGATGAATAGATACATTGTATTCGTTGCAATGTATTCTGTTGAATTATACTTTGAAATACTGTCGCTGGCTGATCTTAAACCTTGTGGTCCACTATTGAACATTACTTGATTTATTGAAACATTACTTGGATTTCGATAACAATTCTTTTAAATGTTGTAACGCTACTTTTCTTACTGAAATATTACTTGAAACTATTTTCAATACTGCTTTTACTTTAACTATGAATTCCACCAACCATTAGTGTTGACGTTGTTGCATGTATTTTCTCAGGTATTAGTTGCTAGCTGAGCTTTGGGAGCATTTTGAGTCGCAGTGGATATTCAAAACTTAAGACTCGTTTTCTTCACATTCGATAACTATTTTTCCTTAGATAGACAAAATGAGTCACGATTGAAATCTGGTAATCTTGTTAAATCATAAATTATTGGGACCTAAATTTACTCTGATTTATTTAAATCGAATGTGACATTTTATCAAACGTCTCTTTTGAGGTCGTTTACTGTAACTTGTACTTTATACTATGAAGTGGCACCCCAAAGTGGTATTCCGCTGCGTTGTGATTTTATAGGGGTGTCACATGAACGTACTCTGAATCGAAGACTTCGTTAATGAAATAGAAGAGTTCTATACGTACAAGAACAATCCACCTTCAACACCCAAGATTTGTTAATCGCTAATTCTCATTATAATTACTTCCCGTTACTTTCTTGAGATCTTCAAAATTACGAACCAATGGATGATGAACCCATGTGGGCTGCCGACCGTATTGTCGCTCTGACTTCTGGTTACGCAAATCTCTAATTACCTAAAACCGCAAACGAATTTGCCATTAAGGTAACCACTTGACTCTCGTCAAAGGAAACCAATTTGATGGTAGAACCAAAACCGATCCTCACAAACACATTCATGAATTCCTCAGAATCCGCGATATGTTTAAATACAGAGATACCGAGAATGAATTTTTCCGCCTAATGATGTTTCCCCTATCACTCACGGGAGAAGCAAAAACGTAGTTGGACGAACTCAACGAAGGAACTATCAAAACATAGGATGAACTTTAAACCACTTTCATTAGCTGATTCTTTCCCCCAGCTCTTTTTGACCGACTCTTTGGAGAAATCCGTGCTTTTTTCAACATGAAAAATGAATCTCTAATTGATGCTTGGTTCGGATGAAGGAAGTACCTCCCAAATTTTCCATGGTCATAATCTGTCCAAAGGCAATATTATCAAAATCTTTATTATGGTCTCAACGAAATAACCCAAGAAGTTCTAAATGCCGCAGCTGGTGGTATTTTCCTTTATAAAACACCAAATCAAGCTTATCAGCTTCTCGAAGATAAAGTCTTACTCAAGCTCGATTGGGCTAAAAATCAAAAAACCAAATCATCTCTTAAGAAAACTGTTGCTTTTGCCGCTGAAGGTAGCAGTAATTTTGACACTGACAAAATTATGGCCCGAATGGATGCCATCACAATAAAAATGGATGCTCAGTACAAAGAGCTTCAATCTCGTGGAAAACAACCAACACCCGATCTTGACGAAGATGACATGCCTATGTCTCGTGAAGAAGAGGCTAAATTCATGCAAACTTTCCGTAAGACTAATTTTTACAATGATTACCGCGACCGAGACTCGAATAGCGAGAATTGGTGTTCAAGCGAACGGAATAATTACAACCGAGATAACTACCGATCCAACACCGATGATAAATCCTATGATCTTCAAAGACAACTCAACAATTTCATGAAATCTCAGCAATCAACCAACGCTTTTGTTAAAGATACATTCATGGACCTCAAAACTCAACTCGAAACAGTAGCTAAAAATCATCAAGCTTCAATCCAAAACCTTGAAACTAAGTTCGACAGACTCGTTGACAAGCAATCTGGTCGACCTTCTAGATCTCTTTCGAGCAACACTCAACCAAACCCACAAGGAAACGGCTCCAAAGCCTATCAACCACCATAATCTTGTAATGAGCATGTGAATGCCGTATTTATAAGAAGTGGTAAATCCTATGATATGCCAGTTAACCCAAATGATCAACAAAACAATTCTAAAACTCCTATAAACTTCGATAGCGATGATGAAGAAGATGAACCTACACCTTAGCCTAAACTTAAAGATCCAAAACCAGTCAAAGAAACACCGTTACCCAAACCATACAAACCAAAAATCCCATATCCTTAATGCCTTAGAAAAGAAAAAATGGAAGCCCAATACGGAAAATTCCTCGACATGATCCAAGCCTTCCGAATCAACGTACCTCTTGTCGACGTCTTAGCCAAAATGTCTAACTACGGAAAATTTCTCAAAGAACTCATAAGCAACAAACACAAAATCGAACAAATTTCTGCCACTTTTCTGAGTGACGAAAGTTCTGCCATTCTTCAAAACAAAGTTCCACCTAAAAATGGAGACTCCAAAAGTTTCCTTATTCCATGCAACTTCAATAAAACTTTCTCCTGTA
>BQNB010175549.1:0-13148 GCA_026074375.1 Tanacetum coccineum
GATGTAAATAAAATAACTTGTTTAAAATTTATAAATTGATTATGAGATATTAAATAGTAGTGATCTTAAATACGGGGGTTTACAACCAATTCAAGAAGAAATATCCACACCTCTTCACCAAGACCACACCGTCGTCAAGTGCTGCATCATGAGCCTTGAGGACAAGGCTCGTTTAACGGGGGAAGTCTATAACACCCTGTGTTTTCAAGTCATTGACGACGTCGATAAATCCACAATGTACCTTTTGTATTGTACGCATTTGCTTTAAATCATAAATGTTAAGCTAAATCGCGTAAGCTAAAAATTAGCGTTCAATGTAAACGGGCATCGATCAATTAAGCGTTTACATCAATCAAGTATTAAATAATTATTTTGAGAATAATTATGATCCTTGTTCATTTATTTTATTGGTTACGTAAATTTAATACGTTTCGCGACAAATTAAGTTTAGGCATACCCGGAACCACAAAAATAATTCTACGCTTCAACAAATACCTACGTTTTTATACAACGATCAAAATTTATAAAACTTTATGCATATGAGCATACATATACATGTCCTATATAAATGTATATGTACAAGTTAACCAAGACATTACAAGTATACCTTTTAAATAAAAACTACACATTACATTTTTATATAAAACTTTGCTTACACTTTTCTTTTATAATACACAAGTAAACATACAAATTAATAAGGAAATAAGCTAGTGAAACGCAAGTCCTTGTCTCTTGCACCTTTCATGGCATGTATCTTATAAGATATAGCTCACACATGCTTAAACACTTAGCAAAAATAACAAAATCTCTTCCTTTGGCACTCATATAGCTCACGGCTCAAATCCATGTCCCAACCAAATCCATACCAATTTTTCTACAACCCATACACTCCTATACACATCCATTATAAGACATTCTAAGGTGATCCCAAGCATTGGCTAAGCATTTCCAAGTATTAATCAAGAAATCAAGATTAGGGTTTTTATTAAGTAAACAAGGGTTTTCTAAGTGCAAGCTTGGGTTTTAAGGCTAAACACGGGTTTATCATTTGTTTCTCATCATCATCATACATCATAAGGTCTATTTTAAACCTTTATGCTTTTAATTTATGAGTTTTTATGTATATAATGTGCTATATAGTGAAATCACCATTAGGAATACTTTTGAACATGAAAAATATAATTTTACTTGTGATTATGATTTTGTACACTTTCTCACATATTATGATGTTGGTAATATCATGAAATAAAGGATATATCGTCTTGTTTCATCTCGGTTTAAGCTAACAAAGTTCATATATAAATATGAAATTTAATTTATAAGAAAGTTTTGATTTCATGTAATGTAATATACTTGTGATCTTGATGTCTGACAAATATGAACTTATGGACATTATTATATGTATAACATATTATATATATAATTATAAAAGACTTGTGGTAAATTGTGAGGTTGAAAAGCATATAAAACATATTATATAAATAAATTATATAAAAGATCATATAGGGTCAGTAGGTTTTCGAATTTGAAACAGAGGATTTTTATATTTATATAAGTAATACAAATTCATGACGATTCGAAAGGTTAATAAACTGTTAATATGGGGATAATAACAAAAAAAGTTACGTTAAAAATGAGTTTTACTATTTCACCGCGATGTTTATAAAATAATTTTTATTTAAAGTTATTATCAAACAGCAAGTGTTGATATTTTTAACAAATAATACATATTTTTAGGATTCCAAAATGATAAGAATCATAATTTTTCAATTAATAACGAACGAGTTATGAATTTCGCGAGTTTACGACAATTAATACTTTTATAAAACTATTTTTATAAAAGTTACTATTCATGACAGAAAGTTATATTTTTGTAAACCTCATAAAATTATAGAACTTTCAAAAACAAGAACGTCCTCGAAAGAATCGTTAAAAACGGAGCTATAACGAATAAAATACGACATTTACGGGTTTTACGACAACGAATACGATTTAAATAAAAGTCACGTCTGATGTGAACAGTAAAAGTTACTGTTCACCAGAGGGTCAAAATATTGAAAATGTCAAATTATGATAACTCGTCCTAATACGAAAAGATGGGCATAAGAAACGTTAAAATCGGGCTTAAAACGCAAAAGTTATGCTAGTTTTACTAAAACGATAATTATAAACGTTTTTACTTATTAAACGTAATTTTACCAAAACCATTAGTTGGTGATTGAACTATATAGAATTATATGTGGTTATCAAAGTACTATATTACTAGGGAGTTTCATAATGAGGCCTCTTCGGATGGCGTTTCGACGAGTTGTTGGATTTACGATTTAAAGTGTCCTAACTCCTCGAACGTCATGTCATGACCTCTTAAATTATGATAGCCCGAACGATAGTACGATGTAATAACTATAAGATTATATTCAAGTACTCGGTACTTATACGACCTATGATAATTTAGGTTGCATTCGATCTTTTACGTGACACTTTATCTGCAATATTTGGATTATCAGATCACTCACTCAAGGTGAGTTCATAGCCCCACATTTTTTTTTGATTTCAATGATTTATAATTATGGGGTGAAAACATGCTTTGTTTTATAAATTGGACGCAAGTATTGATTACATGTTTGCCTAAGTAGCGATAACCCAAGTTAAGCCCATTATCATGAACTGTCAATTGCATAGTTGTAGTTGGGAATTACATTATGTGAGCGCGAATGTTATTAATAGATCTATTTGGGGAAACGACCTCCCCGTTCGGGTGACTAGCTATCACCGGGAACGAACGTATAGCATGTCGAATTTAGGATGTTTTCGGGTTGAACATCTAATCGGGCAGAAATTGCAATACATTATTATTGCAAGAAAGATCGTCGAGCTTCAGTGTCATGAGCTTAGGAAAAATGTAATCTAGTTTTGTGATGCCTGCATGTGTTGCATTATCACGGGAAAAGTCTTGCGGTCCTGCATATTTTGATTTATCAAACCTATGAATTCACCAACATTATTGTTGACGTTTTTAAGCAATGTTTTCAGGAGATCAATAGGCATGGGATGCCAAGGATGCATTGGGTTACATTTTGGATTGCACGCTTAAAGATTTAGGTGCATCATATTTTGGGAAATGTATTGTCAACTTTTGAAATATTCAACAATGAACAAGTAAAGCTATATGCTTTTGTATTAAGTCTTTCAATTAAATCCAATGTATCATTTTAAACGACTTTTTGTGTCGTTCTTATATATCTTGTGCTATTGATCTTGAAGTAACACGCCCCGGACCCTTATTCCGCTGCGACCCAATTTGGGGGTGTTACAACGGCAATGACATCAGAGATGTCAATATAATTCTTCTTCGATTGCCAGTTGACATTTACACTCTCATCAACCACTATCAGACTACAAAGGAAATATGGGATCACATCAAAGAACTAATAGAAGGCACAAAGATGACAAAACAAGAGCGTGCATCAATGCTATATGATGAATTCGACAAATTCACATCTGATCCTGAAGAATCAATCCACTCATACTATCTAAGATTTGCTAAACTAATAAGTGACATGAACATGATTCCTATGTCTATGTCAAACATGCAAATCAATACGAAGTTTGTGAATCATCTTCAACCAGAGTGGAGTAGGTTTGTCACAGCAGCTAAACAAGCAAGAGATCTTTATGCTGTTAACTTTGATCAGTTGTATGCTTTCCTCAAACACAATGAGAAAGATGCTATAGAAGTTCGAGAAATGCAAAAACGATTTCCGAATCCACTTGGTCTACTGGCCAACACCTACAACCTACCTCCATCATACAACAGTTAAAATACTCATTATCATTCTCAACCACATGAAGTTTATCAACCATATCAGTACTATCAATCAACAACTCTAGTAACTCAACAACTCATTCATTCACCTCCAAAACAAAGCTATGTACCACCAGTTGTTCCACAACAACCACCCATGCTGCCAACACAACCTGATTTTGAATTTGTTATAACAACCTTCCTTCCAACTGATGACCCAATAGAAAGTCTCAACAAAGCTATGCTATTTTTCAGTTCTGCTTATAGCTTAAGATTTTCTCCCATGAATAACCAACTCAGAACATCGTCCTATCCAAGAATACAAGCTACAATTCAAAACGGCCAAGTTTCGGTTCAGAATGTTCAAGGAAGACAGTTTTAAGGTTATGCGGGCAATGCTGAAAAAGTCAAGCTACATGAGCAAGGATTGTCAATACAATTGGAGATGTAAGAGCAAATCAACCAAGGGTAATCAGATGTTACAATTGTAGGGGTTAAGAGCATATTGGTAAGCAATGTACTATAAAGAAAAGGGTGAAAGATGCAGAAAGGTTTAAAGATAAGATGTTGCTTGCTCAAGCACAAGAAGCTAGTGTTATGTTTAATGAAGAATACAAGACTTTTTAGCTGATAGGTTGGAAGAGAATGATGACGGTGATGATCTTCATCTACACACCACATCAAATTTCAAGGTAGACAATGTTGATGCATATGATTCTGATTGTCACGATCAAGCTACTACAAATACAATCTTCATGGCTAGTCTTTCTTCTATAGGATAACTCAATGATGATATAGTGACTCCGACTTTTGATTCCAACACACTCTCTAAGGTACCTCATTATGACACTTATCATGATGATGATATGCTTAATTTTGATGTACAAGAGACGGAATATAATGAACACGTTGTCTCTCATGATGATTCATATGTTGAACTTACAAGTAACAGTAATGTTATCTCTTATGCTGAGTATATGGTCACCATTCAAGATGAAACTGATCACTATGCCCCTCCTCCTGTACAAAATAAAGATATGTTATTATCTGCAATTGATCAAATGAAATCTCAAGTAGATCATTGTAACAAGGTAAACTAAGAGGCAAAAAGTGTGAATGAGTCGTTTTCTACTAATCTTGAAAAATACTAAGCAAAAGTGAAAATCTTAGAAAGTGAATCTAAACCTACAAAGTTTTTGATAAAAGAAGCATCTTTAAAAATTTGAATTACAACAAGTCATTGTTGATCGAAATCGAAAATTAGACAATTTTGAAACACAAGTTTTTGTTCAACAAAAAGAAATTGAAAATCTAAAAAATGCTAATAATTTTCTCAAAAATGCTTTTGATACACACAAAAAAGAGTCTTCTGCTATATATGAAAAGAACATCAATGAACTTTTGGATTTGAAAAAGGCTAACAAAGAGCTGAAAAACATTTTCTATAAAGTAGGTCAATCTACTCAAACAATGCACATGTTAACCAAACCCCAAAAATTCTATGACGAAACACATAAGATAGCTATTGGTTATCAAAATCCTTTGTATCTTTGTCAAGCTCAACGGAATCAACCTGTGTTATATAATGCAAAAGTATTAATTGATAAACATAATCCTGTATCTATGTGTGATTTTGAGGAACTTTGATACTTGCTGAAGAAAGTCAGTTAAAAATGATTGAAAAACAAACTGAGATTTATGCTAAACCGGTAGATTACTCAAAACTCAATAATATTTATGAGTATTATGTTCTACAAAAACAATTATATACAGAACAACTGTATTGGTCATCTATACAAAGTCTTTCTAAAAGCGTTTCAAAACCTACAAATGTTTTTCCTAAAAAACTCCCATCAACCAGTCAGGTACTCACAAATCTCCTAAATGCAAGAAATATTATAAGTAAGTTTGATGATTGCATTAAAAGGAGAACTACAATAACTCCTTATTTGATTGGTAGCTGGGATCAATGAGACATTAAAGGGGATTTTAAAACACACGTCATACCATTTGTTGAAAACCTAAAAGAAACTTTCAAACTTTTTAAAAAGGGTCTTCACAACGAGGTTAAAGAAATGAAAGATATTTTCAAACAAATGAAAGACGAGGTTGATCAATGTTTTGTGGAAAAGAAATGTTTTGAAATAGAAAAGAAACAACTTTTAATCAACAATGACCGACTTTTAGAAGAAAATATCTCTTGTGATATTATGTGCACTTACTTGCGTTTGTTGAATGAAGTTGATAATTGTGGAAAGTAGGGATGAGCACGGTACCATTTTGGCACCGTACCAGCACCGTTTATGAGGTACCGTATTTTTTCCCGACCTAAATATGTAGTCCTGATCCCAAAACCGAGGGGTATACCGGTACCGGTTTCGTTTCGGTACCGAGTTTGGGAAATCGGTACTATACCGAAATGAGTACCGTTTATTGTAAAAAGATAATCTCAAATTTGACCCTTTTGGTCATTTGATTTTTTAATGATTTGATTAACACAGAAATTAGATTTAGCAGCCATGGACATCAAAACAAGATATTGAGTAATTGTCGTTGGGTTTTAGTTTTCTTAGTGACTCGTTGTGATCAGGTTTCAGTCAGTTTTTAGTGACTTGTGATGGGGTTTCATACAATAAGTGTGTTTTCTCCATTTGAGAATTTAAACAAGCTATTCATTTAACAACTGGTGAGCATAAACGAAATATTTTTCATTAAAACACAAAGTGACAAAGCAAATACAGATAGACACCATTAATATTGTCACAAAACCCTCTTGTCCTTTTCGTGTTTTAGAGAAGTGCATTCTTATGAGCTCTAACAGCAAAACAAAAACTCCACAGCCCCAATACAAGGCACCAATAAAGTTATATGGTGAACAAAAGATTTCCGGTCTACCATGCATGATATAAAGCAAAGGAACAAAATGACATTGAGTTTGGTATTTAGAAAAAAACATGACAGTAATATGACAATGCAACCTTCAAAAACATGACAATAATATTCCGGTACTAAAATCAGGATTCCCCGTATTGGTATCGTACCGATTTTAGCGGTACCAAATTTTTTTTGAATAAATTTCATGATACCGGTACCGTACCGGGTAGTAAGAACCGGTACCGGTACGAGTCGGTACCGGTACGGTTCCGGTAATGTACCATTTTTTCGGGACCCATGCCCATCCCTAGTGGAAAGTGTAAAAGTCTTGACATTGTGCTTTTAGATCTACAAGAATCAAACAAGTCATTATGTGAACTAAAAAACGTTTTGAAAATCTTAAGGAATATAGTATTTCTCTTGAACTTGCTTTTTAACATGAAAAAGAACAAATGAGTTGTAATGACTCTCGAACAAAACAAGATAAATCTTTGATTAATGCAATCAATAACCAATCTGTTGAAATAAATGATCTGAAAGCGCAATTGCAAGACAAAACACTGGTAATCAATGAGTTGAAATATCAGTTTGCTCTATTGCATGGAAAGAGTCTAGTGACTCAGGGTGAATCTGTTGGCCCATTTATATGGATCTTTAATCATCAATAAACCAGAAACAAGAAAAATATGAATTTTCTATTAATCATTCATCATTGTCATCATACATAAACGTTTACAAATCTATTCCTATTTATATTACATGAAACAGTGTGTCTAAAAGTTGTGTCGGTTAGATTTAACCGTTGTAACCCTTCGAAAATAACTGTAAATAAGTTATTTAACTATTTTTGTAACCGCCGGGTTTGGCCTGCGGGTTTGTCTAGCGGGTTGTGATTACCCGGATTGGGTTTTGGCCCAATATTCTCCCCCGTAATCACAAACGCTGTGTCTTCAATGTCTTCATTTTCGTTTGATCATTTGATCCTTTTCTTTGTCCTTGATACTTTGATGTCTTCAGTCTTTAAAGCTTGATGTGTTTTTATGTCTCTTATTTATTTCAGGGTCCGTCCAGTCACTTGATCCTTTTGATCGCCATAGTGACTTCGGGGCAGGTTTTTCTTAGCCCTCATCTACAATCTTGCAGAAATCTCTGAACAGAAACCTTGAAGGCATGTTAATTCTTTGCCTTGACCCACAAATATTGTGGTCTTCTCTAAAATTAGTCTCTTGTTCAATTTGTGGCACCCTTGTAGTTCTTTCAACATCTTTTTCTTTCTTCTCCAATTTGACATCTTTTATGCTCCTTGGTTAATCACCGGTTTGGTGTTGAAACCGTCTCTAATGGCATCAATGGTTGCGTTTTTAAGGAAAAACGCAGGTTTGATTCTTAAAAAATCTTAATCCTTTATATATTACTTATCATAATCCAAATAAGAAGTTTTGAAAACCTTAAAATTCTTAAAGCTTTATATATTACTTATCATAATCCAAATAAGTAGAAAAAATTATAAAAAAAAATTTCTTATCATAAACCAAATAAGAAGTTTTGAAGTTTTTTTTAAAAATCGAATAACCTAAGGTTAATTACTCCTTAAAAATTATTCTTCCAATATAGTAGGCCGTGTAATTTCTAGACTACTATATTTCTATCTTCGGGTTTTAGGCAAAGTTACTAATCCTAATAGTTAAAGGGTAACTTATGAAAAAGCCTAAACCTAAAAATATGTATATAATAAAAATTCTGATTATATAGAAATAATGAAAGTGGAGGGGTGGTTTTTGTAAAACCTCTTAGGGTTAATATACCCTAGTGTTGTGTGTCCCCTTTTATTTATCTGTCTGCCTCTTTTCGTCTGTGTGTGGAGTTCGTCTCATTTGTGAGGCGTTCGTCTCTCTTCTCTGTGGTGTGTAACCACGATTGGGATGGCGATTGTTAATCACTCTTCTCCTTCTTCTTGTGTTCGTAACCACGGGCTCCCAGATTTGTTTGTGCGAAAACTAGGGTTTCGCAAATTGGGGATCTTGCTAAAAACCGCCGTTAATATGGGGTTTTTCTTTGGATAACCGTAAATCAACTGATGATTCACTCGGATTCGAATATCGATTCTTCAAAGAGGTGTGTTTGTTCCTTCTTGATGTTTTGATTTCTGTCCGTTTTTGTGATGAGTTTTGTTATCCAAGTATGGTTTATAATTCTGTTTCGAATCTGATTTGATAAGTTTGGTTGCTAGTATTTATACACTCGGTAGCAATTGTTGGGGTCTCCTTTTTTTCGAAGATTTGTTTTAAACACAAAGATGATTTTTTGATTTGTGTTTCCTTGATTTGCAAACTGTTTTTCGAAAAGATTTTGGTGCGGTTGTTCTTTGATTCGAAACTGGAACACAAAAATGGTATATGATGAATCTTGGTATATGATGAATCCTACTCTGATACCAATTGTTGGCCCATTTTTATGGATCTTTAATCATCAATATACCAGAAACAAGAAAAATCTGAATTTTCTATTAATCATTCATCATTGTCATCATACATAAACGTTTACAAATCTGTTCCTATTTATATTACATGAAACAGTGTGTTTAAAAGTTGTGTCGGTTAGATTTAACCGTTGTAACCCTTCAAAAATAACTGTAAATAAGTTATTTAACTGTTTTTGTAACCGTCGGGTTTGGCCTGCGGGTTTGTCTAGCGGGTTGTGATTACCCGGATTGGGTTTCGGCCCAATAGAATCACCAAATTTTGATTCTAGGATTTAGAAAATAGAAGATGAGAATGTGTGACTAGCTTTTTAGGTTTCTTCCCTTGTTAAGGAATGTTAACACCTTAAGTTTGTTTACAAAAATCTATATGATTCAATCAAGAAGACACGGGCTAAAACCAAACTTCAAATTGATTCTTTGCAACAAAAACTTAATGATCATATTTTGGAAAACAACAAGTTAAAAGAACAGTTAAAAGCAAGTTTTGAAACATTCCAAGTTTTGAAACATTCCATAAAAACATAAAGATTCAAAACATTCCAAGTTTTGAAACTCAAGAATATGGCTTGTGTATATTTTGCTACACAACTCGCGCTTTCTAAAAAGGAAACGGTATATCTTAGTACCGTACCGTCTGTCCTTAAAATGAAAAATATTATTTCTCTCGAGAAATTTTTCTCAAAATGTGTTTATCAAACATGCTCGAGATAAACATTTTTTTTTCAAATGCTGGAAATTAATTCAGAATCACTTTTGTAATTTAATGGAAACAGATTTTCAGGAAATTTCAAATGCTCGAACAAATCCAAGAAATCTTAAAATAGACTACGGTCTTTTTTCGAGGGGGAGAACGAGCTTTTATATGAAAATTTCCAAAAATGTTCAAAAAGAATTTATTAGAATAAATTTCATTATCCGAAAAAACAATCAAGGGAATTTGAACACTCAAACAAATTTTACAGCTTTTTAAATAGAAAACGCATATTTGTTTGAGAGGGAGAACATGTTTTCAAAGAAAATTATTTTTTCAAAAAGTGTTGTGGAAAATAATCGGGAAAAGTGTAAAAACTTTTAATGGGTCATTATTTGAGAGGGTGTTAACGAGTTTAACTCCGGGACTAGTTTTGCAAAATAGGTTTAAGCTTAAAAGTAGTTAGTGTAACTTTCAAAAGTTTACCATTTTTAGGACCTAAAATGCAAAATAGTTTTATATTAAGGTGTTAGGGGTAATGCATAAACTTTAGGCTTAGTTTATTAGAGTTTTAAACCTATAAGAACTACTTTTGCCAAAAATCAAAACCCCTCTCTTATAACCCCTAACCAACCGACCCACCCCTCGTTTCTCACACTTCACCAAAAAAATTCTCCTCCTATTCTTTCCTCTTGTCGATCGGCTAACACACAAACAAAGACAAGAAACAATTTTAATCAAAAGTTAAAACACGAATATTGTTTATAATCATCTCTTACACATAATTGTTCAAAGAATTATTTCATCTCTTCCTAAATCTCAAAAAATCAAAGTTACTTGATTTAGGGTTCATAAAATCTTAAAGTGATTAGATGTTAAAATTTCTTGAGGGCTTTTGTAGATTATAGTTTTATAAGACTAGTGTTAACTTGTTTTTAATTATATCATTGATGTAAGTGATCAAAAAGGCCGTGTTTGGCTCGTGTTCATCAACCGGACCTCCAAGGGTTTGTTTTTTTGATTGTTTGTGATTAAATTGTGTATATTGGAATGATAATCTATCACATTTAAATGATAAAGGTTTAATCCTTAAACCTTATACCTAAAAAGATTGAATTTTTGAAGGTGTACACCAAGTGTTTGATGAAATGTTTATGAAAGATTGTTGTAATTTTTGTGATTCAATGATGCTTGTAACAAGGTTGGATTTCTTGGAATTAACCCACTAAACCACCAAGGTCAGTATCCATCGAACCTTTCTTGGCTACATCAACACCACCGAACCATGGAAGGTCGGTTTGTGTAGCACCACCGAACCACCACCATTGATGAGTCGGTTGGTAACACCGAACCACCATGGTTGGGTTACCAAACCACCATGGTTGGGTCGGTTGGTTGCCACCGAACTACCATTTATTGGGTCAGTTGTGTTGGGCCGAGCAACTAGCCCATCGAACCTAATGGATCGGTTGTAGCCACCGAACCACTATTGGGCCAAAGCCCACCGAACCTCAACGTCTTGAGAATACATAATAAAATTCAAACTTTTATATCAAAATGTGAAAGGTGTTAAATAATTCAAAGAGTTTAAATTTAAAAGTGTATAAAACTTAATTACTTTTTCAAAAAGTGTTAACATTTTCAATATCACAAAAAGGAACGGAATTATTTAAATAAGTATTAATTACGAGTAACTATAATTGTGTAAACATTATACAATTGTCACGAACCTCGTAAATTTAATCTCAAAAAAACCTCGAACTTAGATAATTAGATCGTTGACTTAGTTTGACCATGTCTATGGACTTTGACTGTTGACTTTGACTTTGTCGTTGACCGTTGACTTTGAACGTTGACCAAGTTTAACTTTCTTAATCCCGTGCTTAATAAGTTCGTTTGATATGAAATTGATTATGTTTTCACGTGCATGAATACATGTTCTATTTTCTATCTGTGATAATGTAAAAAATAGTTTAACTAGTATTTCTATATCAAAAGCGATATAGGTTGCATTCGGTCTAGGGTATTCTCTTAGATTGTTAGCATCGATTGGGTTGCATCTGTTTGAGAGTATTCGAACACCGTTGTTAGCGATCTAGTGACCATCCGTTTTAGATATAAGAGTACTTCGATATAAGCTATTTTTCTCATTTAAATCTATTATAATTGGATATATCTCTCGTAAATTTCACCATAATGCACTAGGGTATTATTCGTAACACTCATGCGTTAATCTTCGGATTTCGCCCACTAGTGAAGTAGATTACTATAATAGAACTTGTAATATGTATGGTATTCCTAAGTCACTTAATATTTTGAGATATTTTTCCAAAGATAATAATAGTGATGTGTATCGATTTTATCAACTTTATTGCTACAGATTTTTACACATCATTGTATATTAATTTTAAATAACACAATGCCTTTGCAAAATGAATTTCCAAGATAGATATTTCTTTTGAGTCTACTTTGAAATAATTTGGCTAAGAGTTGCTGATAAATCAAGATGGCTATTAGGGCTAGTTATCACCTAAAAGCTGATAATGTATCCCTTTAGCAAATCAATGTATTTTTGGGGCTCAAGGTCACTTTACTAAAAGGAAAACTGTTAGAAATCGAGAAAAGACTCGGTCACTACCAATATATCATAGTGTGGACATGGTCACAAGAAAAGGACACGGTCATAAGAAAGTTGAAGGATAGGATTAAATCTTTGAATGGAAAAGATAGTGTGGAAAATATAAAGAAAGACATTGACGAGATTGAAACGATAAACATTGAGTTAGAACATAGTGTGGCAAAATTACTTTTTGAAAATGAAAATTTAAGAAAAGAATGAGAGCATTTGAAATCAATTTACAAAGACCAATTTGACTCAATTAGAAACACATGTTCAATACAAAGAACATAGTGCCTCTTTAATTGCTCAAATCAATGTAAAGTCTGTTGAAAATTTAGATTTAAATGCTCAACTTCAAGAAAAGGTTTTTGCTATTACATCATTAAAAAATGAATTAAGGAAACTTAAAGGGAAAAATGTTGTCGATACTGCTGTTTCAAAACCTAGTGCCCCTATTGCTCTAGGAATGTTCAAGCTAGACATAGTGTAGGAACCCGATTAATACTTCACTTCACTTCATAACACGAATCAAGAACTAGAAATAAGAAAAGAGATAAAGGTTTAGAGAGAGAGAGAAGAGAGAGAGAGAGATGAGAGAAAAAAAGATATATTTAGAAAAAAAGATATTTGTGAGATTACTTTTGAGATAGATATTTTCTTAGAGAAAATATCTATA
>BQNB010175551.1:0-13148 GCA_026074375.1 Tanacetum coccineum
TGTAGATTAAGCCTATTTTTCTAATGTTGCTAGTTGCTTTCGTGTAAAGTTTTGTATTTCCTGTGTCAAAGTGAAATTTTTCTATCTATGTAATGGTCGAGAAATTGCACAATGAAATGGGAAAAATATGTAGCTCGTAAGTTTCGCTACTTTTGCGATTATGAATCATGTCCGAAAAATAAGTACTACAAAGAAAAGATTATCTGGATGAATTATGAATGTGAAGACGGTGAAATTAAACCGAGATTTATGATGTATTGTTTAAAAAAAGAGAAGGAAGAAAAATAGGCGTTTCAAAAGAAGTTTATACCGAAGGAATTACTTAGAAGGATCGATTATTCGTTGCAAAAATCAACGATGTAAAGTCTTGTAAGAAGTGGCTGATATCACCACTTATGTAAAAGTATGTAAAGTGCGGGATGTAAGGGAATTTGGCCATTGTGAGAACGCCAACTTAGGTTGTCTTTGTCATTTCTGTGATTGAGGCGTCTGTCTATATATGTTCGAGTCTTTGTCATGGAATGGTCGGGGGAAGTTACTAGCAACCGTACCTTATTTGTTGGCTTAATCTATTTGTTTTGTGAATTTTACTTAACACCCATTTTACTTCCCTTTCCTAGCAACTAACCTTAGTGTCCACTCGAACGAGGACTTGTTCGAGCATGCATGTCTATTCCGTCGTTACGGCCGTGTATGTACGATACAGCTGCCTTGTTGGTGTGGTACTTATGGTGAAAGACTATTGAATGATCAACCGTAAGCCTTCTTAACCCAATTTAGCTTTTGACTTGTTCTTCTTCAGCTTTAGCAGTGGAGATATGTATCCTTGCCAAGCCTATAATACGAAGCTAATCATGACCGAGCAATTGAGCATACTACTTAAATGTTGCACCCTAGATTAGTTGAGTGATCTGAGTGTTTTCATTTCCATATTTCGTGAGGATCTTGGTTATGTACAGGTGATTAGGACAAAACGATGCTTACACTGGAAATCCTCAACTTCGGTTAGGACACATTTTCCTAAACTAAAACTTTTTCTAAAGTCTACTTGAGGACAAGTAGGATTCAAGTGGGGGGATATTTGATGACATCAAATAACGTCACTTTATTATACCATTTATCCCATCTATTTTTCCTACTTTTATATAATTATTGCATTATTTGGTACTTAATTGATTTAAAGATGATAAATGCAGTAATTCAGGAGTGTTTTGTGAAGATAAGCTAAAAGGCGCATAATTTAGAGCTAAAAAGATGACATTTAAAGATTGCTGAATTTTCACCAATATGTCGTATCCAACTAAAGAGATACGGCGTATCAGCGCCAAGACTTCACAAGAAAACGTGTTTGACCAATTCCCAATACGACGTATTCACTGGGGAAGAAGTATGTTTTAGGGATGAAGTATTGAAGCAATTGGTTAACACGTTGGGGTCTCTTTGAGGGAAGAGGTCTGGGTTCTAGTCTGGCAAAACAACACCACTTTTTGAGATTTTTTTATTTTTTTTGTTTTTATATAAAACTAATTATTGGAACTAAAAAGGATTAATTTTAAGCACTTTTTTAGAAAAAATAATAACTAACTGAAAATGAGAAATAAGCTCACAAAAACAGCTTATTATAAAGCTGTGTTACAGTAAACTAGGCTTTGAGCTCAGTTTTGCTTAATTCCACTTAAAGGCATGCACAATGCTTAATATAAGCTTATTTTTTAAAACAAAAGAAGTTCTAAGAAGCTAATGATGTGCTAAAGCTAGGAGTGATAAGCTACTTAGGCTGCAACTCTTTAATCCTTGCTGAACTTGAGTCAAAAGAGCAAACTCAGGATGAAACTCAATAAACACAAAATCCAATTAAACTAAAAGACTCATTAAGCTAAACTAAACTTTAAGCTCTTAAAAACTTATCTATCTACTTATTAGCTATGAATTTAGACAAGAAAATAAGATATTGCAATGTAAAATTTTAAAACTAGGTTACTCTCATCTATTCCTACTGTTTTTGATTTTTTCTAGATTTTATGAAAACTGTAAGCTAATTGCCCCTAATTCAATTATAGCTATATAATAGAAATAAGACTAATCTTATCTTTTACTATGACTAAAACTTTAGGGGCTACTAAAATTTTTAGAACCTAATCTGATTTACTAACTTAAATGAGACTAAAAGATCAGCAGTACTAACTACTTGTTTGTACGTGATGCAAATTGGCAAAAAGCCAAACCCATAATGTGCACAAGGTAACCTAGTGAAGTTAAACCTAGCACATAACAATATTGTTAGTGTGTTGAAAACTCAAAACACAAGCAAAAATCCATGCCTTGTATGGTTGGTTCAAATTTCACTAGTGAAACTCAATATGAAAATGTCCCCTGGTGATGAGATAGATTTATAATCAAGCTATAAAAACCCTTTTTTTTAAAAATGAAAACTAACTTTATGAATTCTTTTTTATTGGTTTAAAATGATTATACAAAACTTAACTCAAACAAAATTTCAAGGACATTTGACTTTTGCATGGTCGTATAAGCTTATGCCAAAACACTCTTTTATTCTACTTGACAAAATTTGATTAAGCAACTAAATTGATAATCTAATGAATAAGGACTATATACCAAGATTATCTTAAAGCATTTATCTTACACCTAATAAGCATAAATCTACTACTGATTAAGCTACGTTTTAAGATCTACAACTATGTCTACTATATTTTTGGATTTTAATGTTTTTATGGACAAGTTATGAAATTCTAAATCTAAAACAACTTAGCTAAATACAGATAAAACAACTCATTTAATAAGCTAGGATTTAAGGTAATAAGCTACTAATAAGCAAATAGATTAAGCATTTTAAACAAATCTACATAATAGCAATATTAAGCTAAATTAAAGGATAGGAAGTTAAATAGAAAACTTACAGATGCTTCTGCTTACGTGCTTTTAGGCTATTTAGAGCTTATCTTACTAGCTCTGGATTATTTACAATAAGCCAGTAAAGTCCATTGGAGGCTCATCCTTGCTTAGCCTTCCTTCCATTGAGCTTTATAATTTTCAAATATCAAAAGTATTAGTGATTTTAAAGTTTAAAGTAGATTCAACCTTTATAAGCTCTAATCCAAGCTTTTAGACTTGGATGAGCATAAAATGAGCTTATTGTGAGCTTATGAATCATTAACATGAGAATAGAAGCTAAAAAGAGAAGGAAACTTTTTCATTAACTAAATTTGATTATATTAAGTGAAATTTAGGTACAATACTTGAAAATGGAAATGGACAATTACATTAAGCTAAATTAAGCTAAAATTCACTAATTTGTCTAAAACTAGACTAGGAAAAGAAGAATGTCTGTGTGTAAAGGTGTGTGCTCTATTTATAGGCCTTTTCTGAAGCTTCTAGGCTCTAACTTGTTTCCCACGCTCCTTTTGATCTTGCCAGTACAATTCTTCAATGATTGGCAAATCATTATTTAGCGTTAGATCAACTAGGTTAGCTAACAAGGATTGCAGCACGGCAACCCAGTGATTAAGTAACTTGTGTTTCTTTTAGGCATAATTTTGTTATAAAAAAATGAGTCCCTTTGTTGTTTTTGCATAGCTTTACGAGTGTCTGGATTATTCTTGAATAACCAATAGTGTACGTTTTTTGACCCATGCATTGTTTTCTTCATCCACTTGTATGGTCTAAATCACCCCTCAATTTTAGAAAATGGCCATTTGATTTTGGACTGTAGGGTGAAACTTGGGATGTGGTTGATGAAAAGTAAACATGGTCTTGCGCTTCTTTTATAACTGAATGTGAGGTGAATTCGTCTTGACTTTGGCCTTATGTCTAAGAATGTCCTTTGTGGTTGGTTTAGTAAAGGTGTTATGTAGTGTTAAAATAGGTTGATAAATTGACAGAAATGGTCCTTGTAATTATTAAAAGGGGTATTGGGCTAGGGTTTGGGCTTTTGTTGTGGGTCTTGATGGTATGGTTTTTTTTAAGGGTTTAAGGCCCATTATAGCCTTAGGGACCAATATTGGTAACTTTCTAATACTTGGAGGGGTTGATTGAAACATTTGAGTTTTTGTCTTTTATTAGTTGCCTTTGGTTTGATTGGGAATTAAACCAGGGTTGGACTTTTCTTGGCTTTCGGCTTTGAATTTTGGCTTATCCTTGTGCTCTTCCATTTCATGTCCGTGTTTCGCCCATTTTTGACGGTTTTCTTATGATGTTTATCGTATAGTAAATGCATACACAAAAACATAATGCAAATATTTTTTGCCCATTTTTTAGAACGTTTTGGGTTTTTTTAATTGGGCTATTTAAAGTTGATAAAGGATTTGTGTATTTTTCATCCCCCCCCCACCACCCACACATTATCATTGGATCTTAGAACTTTGCAGGATGTTATCTTAACCGATTCAAGAATAGTAGACTGAGGTTTCATTCGACCAAGGTACATCGCCTGGGGCAGCTCCTATCTTATTTGTTAATAAGAAAGACGGATTCTTTTAGTATGTGCATCGTTTACTGAGATTTGAATAAACCTGATCCTTAATGTAACGTTACCCCATTAAACCTGGATCGTTGACGTATTCGATCAACTTCACAGGTTCATGGTTTACTCAATAAAATTCGATTTAAGTTCTGGCTATCACAAATGAGAGTAAGGACGTATGTTGTTCCTAAGACTGCTTTCAGAAAACTAAGACACGGACTTTATGAATTTGAGGTATGTAATTTGGTTTAACTAAAGAACTCTGCTGTATTCTAAGGATTCAATGAATCGTGTGTGTAAACCATATTTGAACACATTGTTATAGTATTCTATCGATGATATTCTTATCTTTTAAAAAACTTCGTAACAAAGAAGAACACGCCAAATCATATGAGAATAATCTTGGAATTACTCCGAAAAGAGAAATTGTATGTCAAGTTCTTCTAAATTGTGATTTCTGGATTCGTTATCGTATAATTTCTTGGGACATCTCATTGATAGTCAAGGTTCTTCATTGTTGACCTGCCAAGGATTGAAGCTGTTTATGAACTGGACATTTCGCCACATACACCCACAGAAGTGCTCAATTCTTAGGACTCGAAGGCATTTCTATCTAGATACGAAGATTAACAGAAGGGTTTTCAAAAATTGCAAAGCCTTTGACTAAATTATCAGAATAACAAGAATTATATCTGGGGCGTAAGAAAAAAGAATCAGCTTTCCAAACTCCTTAAACAAAAAACTCTGATGAAGCACCAATCTTTGCATTTCAGAAGGAAACGGTGATGAACTTTGTCGTTTTATGTGATGCTTCTCTTCAGGCTTGGAGCTGTATTAATGCAAAGAGAAAAAGTCATTGGCATATGCATCTGACAACTCAAACCTTACGAAGAAAAACTATACATCTCTTTATGATCTTGAATTTAGGAGCTAGTAGTATTTGCTCCTTTAAATTCTGGAGTCATATCTATAAGGTACAAAAGTGTACAGTTTTAACTGATAACAAAAAGCCTTCAACACATTCTTTGTCAATAAGAAATGAATATGAGGAACGCCGATGGTTTTAGTAACTACTCGCAGATTATGATGTGCTATTTGCTATATCCAGGATAAGGCAAATGTGTGTTGGCAGATGCACTTAAGACGGAAGAAACAAATCAAACCTCTCACAAGTCTGAGCAATAATCCGTAACGTTCAATCCAAAATAACACACATCCCTAATTCTCGAAGCCCAAAATGAAGCCTCAATGAAGAAAATGTCAAAACAAAAAAAACTACGAGGAATGGTACAAATCATTTGAAATTCGTTTTTGTTTCCTTGATGGAACTCGTTGTGTTATCCATACTCATTAGCTGGTTTATCACTTTTTGGCGTTTTTTAAGAGACTTATTCATGCATGAGTCTCATAATATCGAAATTATTCTATTCACCGGGTTCTGATATAAAATGTACCTCGATCAAAGAAACTCTCTATTTGGTGTCCTAACATTGAAGGCAATCATCGCAGAATATGTTGCAAATGTTTGACATGTTCTAGGAGTTAAAGCAGCATTGTCAAAATCCATCTGGTTTAATGGTACAAATAGAATTCCTTATGTGGGAAATACGGAAAGAATAACAATGGATTTTGTTCAAAGCTACCCAAAACGCAAACGGCATGATACCATTAGGGTCATGTCGTTATACTTACTAATCGGCACATTTCATACCTACTAGAGCGACTGACTAGTTATTGGAAACTCTTTACAAGGTTATACAATAAAGAAATAGTCTCTTCGACATGCGTGCCAATCTCCATTCATCTCGGATCATTGACAGTACATTTCTACATCTAGATTTTGGCAGTCATTGCAAAATGCTTTGGGTACTCAATTAGACATGAGTACAACATATCATCCTAAAACCGATGGACAAAGTGAAAGAACCATTCAAAACACTTCGAGGACCTGTTCGAGCTGTGTCTAGACTTTAGAAAAGGATGGGGATTAAACACCTACCATTGATAGAATTTTCCTACATAACAGTTTATCATGCCGAGTATCAGGCTTAGCACTTTTGAAGCACTTTATAGGCAAAGTGCAGATCACCTGTTTTGCTGCGGCCGAAGTTGGAGATTGTTCAACTCACGGGACAAAAATAATTCATGAAAACATGATAACGATCATTACCCCATAAAAAAAAATATTTCGTCATCACTTGGCAAGCTGCAAGAGATCGACAAAAGGGAAGTTACGCCTAATGTAAGGCGAAAGCATTTAGAATTTTCAAGTATCTGGCGATCGTGTTATGTTAAAGTATCACCTCGTAAAGGTATTTCAAATTCGGGGAAAACGAGGATAAGCTTAATCCCCGGTAATTGAGACCATTCAAAAATTCCTTGAACGGATGGGTCCAGTAGTGGCATTCAAACTAGAGCTTCCTGAAAGAGCGTATAATCATCCACTATTACCTTCCATGTTTCTAATTCAAGGAAATCTTATCCGATGTATCTCTCATCATTCCAATGACAAGAACTTCAACTCGACGACAAAACTTAACTTGTAGAAGAACTAGTGAAATTGATGGATCGTGAAATCATGCAACTAAACGAGTAGTGTATTCCTTTAGTCAAAGTGCAATGAACCTCAAACGAGGAACCAGGAACTTTTACAGGGAACACGAAGACGAAAATTCGTTGCACAAATATCCTACATCTTTTTTCAAACATAACTTCAAACTCTAATTAATCTTGGGAAGAGATTTCCTGTAAGGATGGGGGACTATAACAACCCGTAATTTTCCTCAATGTAAATATCCATGCTTAATTAATTTAGATGCTATTTACTATCTATCTTATTATATATGTACCACCTTTTTAAGGGGAAATTTTTCTGCTTTTTACATTACTTGCCATTCCATATATATCATTAGGCAATGTTAACTTGCATATCTAAAGTTAAAAAGCTCACGCAACCTACCTATGGCAATCTATCTTCATATATGTCAAGCAAACATATTAACATGTCAAATAATTTCATTAATATCATTTTTACAAAAAGTACATATCATATAATGTACCTTTTGCAAAGTTTCTATCAAAACCGGGCTTATAAACCGGTTATCGTATGCACTTAACCCTAACTTCATGAAAGATTAATATCTAAAGTGAATGCACAAGCTACTAAATCATATGTACAAGTAGTATAACATCTCATTTGAAATATAAACTCCCTCCAAGTCAAAGTACAAGTCTTTAAAAGCTCAATGTATAAGTCATTAAGCAATGACATCCAAAAATAGCGTTGTCTTTACCTCCGTTTTCATTCTAGTTTCTTCACCACCACTTTTGTACAAGCTACTACACTCAATATACAATGTGTAAACCCTAATTATTCTACTCATAAGCTCTCACACACATTTTTACTCTCAAAACCCTAATTTAAAACCCTAAACCCTAAAAACGAGTAGTTTTTAAAACCATGCCCCGTTTCTTCGGTTTTTATCCATAGTAAACCTAATCCAATACTCTAATTATATATAATAACATAAAACATTACAACATATCAATCACTTTTCATCTTAAGTTCAACTATTATTAACATACATTTCATGAATTAAACCTAGAAAAACCTAAATGAACCATAATTTCAAACTATGACCCGTTTACCCATTTTCACCCATTTTAAACTCAAACCACCTATCAAATCTTGTTAATAAACCTTAATACAAACCTTGTGATCATTAATCCATGCTTATAACACAAATGTACTCGAATTCCAAGCTCAAAAACCCTAAACGAGCCATAAGGAACCCGCGACCCTATTCCTTTGCATTTTGACCCATTTGATAGTTATTCTTGCACACCAAGCACCTTCAATGACCAAGTACTTCTCTTCTAGCATGCTTCAAGCAGTCTAAAAAATTATTCTTCACCATTTCATGGCTAAGAAAGCAACCACTCACCTCTTTGTCTCTCTTTTTAGCCGCGGCATCACAAGAGAGAAACAACACACCAAAGCTAGTTTCTAGCTTATGTTACTCATCACATAGCTTCTCCTCATCACCCTCTAGCCATCATACATTTCTTAACCTGGTCACAAAGTATCCATTGGCCTCCAAGCTCATTTCGAGTATTAAATAGGACCCTAAAACCTTCATTCTAACTCATCCCCCACTTCCTCCTCTATAACCCTTAATAGCAGAAATCCTTTGCTCAAAGAAGATCCTAAAAGGTCCTAATAAAGTTCAGAACAGAATGGAAGCAAAAGAAAACATAGAAAAGGAAGCCCAAGTGTCGTGTTTCTAGGCGTACGATATGCTTAAAAGTCCGGGATTTAACCCGTTTTCAAGATATAAGCTCAAACCCAGGTTCTTTGATCTTCATACCTACTCCTATGCATTTTTATTATGTTCATATGATCTAAATATACTCTTGTTAAAGTTTTATAACTTAATTCATACTCATTTTCCATTTTGATCCAAAACGTACACCCGAAACCCTAATTTTATGTTTTTCTTAAAACTAAATGTTATAATGGTTAAATATGTTATATAATCTTCCTAAGAGCTTAACATTGTTTAATCTAACAACATTATCTAGTCTTGATGAATTGTAATTAAAACCACGTGTTTACGTTTTAAAACCCTAATATGACCCGTTTTTGCTCTATAAATCGTTATTTTTAACTTTTGTTACGTTAAAACTTCATTATTTTAGCTTTGGCTAATAGATATAAACCTGCAATTATCTTTGAAATGATAAAATAAGCTTGCATGTGCCATTCGGATTTGTTTTGTTAATATTATCCATGCAGGGGTATTTATCGTTAATTTTCTGAACTTATAACTAAGGGATGAAAATGTTATTTTATCAAGTTATAACTATAGGGTTTCTATTATGTCACTTTCAATAGTGCATGGGTTTACTTTGTAAATCTTTTAAACCTAGAAGATGGACCAAACTCGTAATAAAAGTGCAAACCCCAAGGTATATTTTGCCATTTTTCATTCTTAAGGGTCTAAAATGTAACATTTTGAAAAAGTATAAAAACATGTTCAAAACATTACAAGACATAACTTTAATTAACGCTTGTCGTGCTTATCATTTCCAGTTATTAAGCAAAACGCTTAAAAACCAATTATATCGTATCACAATACTAGGGAGCTTCATATTAAGAGGTTTCATCTTGGTATTACGTTCTGACTGAGTTGTTGGGTTTACAATTTAAAGTGCCCTAGCTCCTCAAACGTTTACTGAATGACCTCTGAATTATGATGTCCCGAACGGTGATACAATACTCCATAACAATTCAATCAAAGATGATGTTCATTATATGTTAAACTTATTCAATCAAACTAGACTTGACATAAATACCCCAGGTTGCGTGATTGTGGACGAAGCAGTTTACTTTCATTCTATATACCTTTGCTATTACTCAGATTTCCCTATACTGTTAAGGTGAGTTCATAGCCTCGCATTTCAATATTTCAAATGTTTTATAAGCCCGCGAGGGGGATACATACTATAACCATGAATGCAATTGTTTTCTGTATGCTATTCCGATTTATTATTGCCTAAGTAACTATTTGTCTTTAAGTCCCCAATATCATGAACCATTAATTAATTTAACGGAAGTAAGCTGGCGAATGGTAGTGAATAGATTATTTGGGTTGGACTTACTCCACGTTCGGTGTACCCTGTCATACCGGTAGTCCAATTGCACATCATTATAATATAACTGTGGGTGTTTGGCTAAAGGGCTCCCTTTGGGGCTATAACGTATCTAAACATATCCCTAGGACTTCGGATTTCATGAGTCTTAATGGCCATTATATTTGTTTTTATAACTTCAAAGAAACAATTTACCCTAAACAAAATCAGTAAAAAAAAATTAAAACTTTATCTCAGGGTGTATTATCAAGTAACCAATATCGAACTTGCCTTCAAATTATTTAACTCTAAAATCCTATGAATATCACTCAACTTTGTGTTGACTTTTTAGCTTGTTTTATCTTAGCCGTAACTTAGCAAAACCTATTGGCACGAAGTGGCGAGGACTTGAATGATGCAAATCTGTTATCATTTCAAACTTGTGTTTTAGGATTTTCAGGACCTTTCGTTTGTAAAAACTCTGTATGAAATAATGAAGGATAAACTAAATTTTCTTAAAAACGATCCTCTTTTGTATTCATTCTTTCTTATGATTTATCACTGTCGTACCTTGAAGTAATAACCCAGATTAGCTTCCGTGCTTTTAGGTAAAAATGGGAGTGTTAAGTGTACGGTAGTATCTGTGCCATGATTCACAAGAAAAACGAGTTTGACCAATTCCCAATTCGGCGTATTCACTTCTGTCTCATACGCTCATATCATGATGATAATTATTGGAGAGGATTAGTAAATCAAGTAAATTGGGTTATTTATATTAAGATTTTTTATGAACATAGCTGGCGCACTACATTGGAAACCAGCCCAATACGCTCAAGTTTCGACTTGCTGGATTTGGCGTACATAGTTGAGTCTTTCTTCAGACACTAAAATAAAAGACTCAAAAAAGAGTTTTCCAGTGTGCTCTATCAATTTTTATCCATTCTCAATAAAAGACGAATTTTGAAGAGAAGTTTCCAGCAAACCCAAGGTAAACATTGCTCACGAATCATAGAAGACTTCGTGTAATTTTTTTACCTTCTTAATCTTTCGATTTTAATTGGTTTGATTACCGCTTGTTTTAATTAAAAAGGTTGTGGGCTAATACTCCTCGGGTATTAGACATTCTTTAATGATAAGTTCAATGTTTGGTTGTTCTGTAAAATCGATTTCTTAATTTATCGTTGATTGTTTAAATATGTTTATCACCTTATACTTGTTTATGTGTTTGAATATGCGACCTATCATTCAACTGGATCTAGTGATACGGACAAAGTAATCTAGATACCAGGATAGCTCTCCTTATCGTGTTTCATATTACTGGACCAATAGGATCATAAATAATGTTCTGTCTTTGTCTTTAAATTATGAGCTTAGTTGGACTGGTAGGTGACCCGTTTATGTTTCAGCAATCATGCTCTTAATTAACTGATAAAGATTTGAATAGTGGACTACCAATATATAAAACACCATCAAACAATAAGTGGGTAAAGTCCCGTTGGGCTAGGGTTTTAATAGGATCACCACTCTTTGATTCCCTAAGATAGATTATAATTAAACTAAAGGATGCTTTATGCAGATGCATTAATTGTGACAGGATTAATCGTGTCTAAGTCTTAGGATGCTGTCCCGCCTAAGTCTTAAGAATGATATGCCGCTTCGAGATAAGTAAATCATTACACTAAAACAAATAAACTAGCATTGAACCGGATTTAATATGGCTAATACAACTTTCTATCATTTGGATTGTACCGCTTTTATATCTTCTGATTTTCTTCTTTTGTGTTTATTGTCTATTGAATTGATATTTGTTTCCACCAAACCTGTGCCAGTCTCTCAGGCTGAAAACCCCCATATCATTAGACAACGTACATAGCATAGGTTTAACCAGTAAATAGATTAATTAAAATACTGATAGAATATATGATTAATGTTCCACTCTTAGTATTCGACACCCTACTTACCGTGAACTCCATCTTGACCGGGTACACTGCTCGTTAAAGTGTTGTTTTAGGTTTGTCGGCTAAATATAAATTTAAAACTTGATAATCAAATAATTGACCCTACACGACAACACATCACTGCCTCCCATCTCCATTTCATCCTTTCATTTTATTTCCTCCCTCCCATCTATCCCCTGTCAAAACTCCGGTCGTAATTTGCTCTTCTCCCATAAACCATATCACCGGAATCTGATATCCTCTTTGGGGTTATAGTGTTGTCATTTTCGGTCGCCATCCTCTTTGTTTATTCGTCGTCCTATTCTTGCTGTAACGGTTGTCTTTAGTCGCCAAAAATCATGGATGTGTTTAGATTCATTGAACATGGTTGTGTTTAGATCTGTTGTCACTCTTAGTCGTTGAAAATCATAAATGTACCGCTATTATTGACAGTGTTTGCCATGGTAGAGATTGGTAGGCTACCGGAAATCCTGGTTGTATTTAATCCGTTGACCATGGTTGTGTTTAGATTCGCTTCTGTTGCTGCTATGTTGCTATTGTCACCAGAGTCTACAATGCCACTGTGCCGCTGCTGGACTCTGATGTCGCCAGTACACCGGATACATCGTGGTATGTGATGCACAAAACCACCATGTACCAGCTAGCAGGCTTGTGATGGTGGTGGGCTGGTGCCGTTGCTACACCACCAAGTATACGATGCACCACTTTTTATATCACCATCGCCTCTGTTGGTGCACCAGATTTAGGAAAGTATTTATAACAAAAGTTTTTCCAATAAATGAGTAATTATTAGGAGCTCTTGAGCTTCCATATATATCAGTTTGGAAAATTGGAAGCCATCTTAAGTTTTTTTTTAGGTTTTGTAACCGTATGACCGTTGTAATTGTAGGATAACCGCAGGAACCCTTGAGATGCCTGGACAATTTTCAATGAGGGTTTAGGAGCTTTAATACCTCCACATTAAATTAACAGGCTAAATATTTTAGTATTATAGATACGTATAATGAAGATAGCTAATTCATTTCATTAAAGAATTATACCAATTTTGTAGCTAATTCATTTCATTAAAGAATTATACC
>BQNB010175552.1:2966-13148 GCA_026074375.1 Tanacetum coccineum
AATCGAGATATAAACAAAACCAAACATTCAGATCTTCATAATAACGGCTAATACCCGAAGGTATTATCCTTCAAACATCATAATTAATACAAGAGTAATGGCTTAGCCAAGGTAAACTAACCGAGTTAACGAATGATACCAAAAAACTGAACGATTACAAAAGTATAAGAAATCACACGTTATCTCCTATGGATTGGAATGCGTTGCAAGACCTCTTCTGCTCCTTTTCTCCTCTGAAAATCAACTTTTGTGGTTTAGGTATCGAGAATATGACTTAGCACACTTAAACTCGTTTTTGAGTTTTGTATTTATAGGTTCTGGAGTTGGTATCGATACGACGTATCCAATGTATTGGATACGACGTATTGGGGGTTTTTTTTAAGTAAGGACCACGTTTGATATCTTCCAGAATATTCACATACTATATCTCTAATACGACATATTGGTCATCACTGGATATGACGTATTGATCAAGTTTCCTTTGTGGTCTTTGGTGAGTGCAGGCACGGATACGCCGTTTCTTCCTTGATGTACGACGTATTGGTTGTCAGAATAGTTAATCTTCAAAATATCTTCGTTTAAGCTCCAGAATGCGCGCCTTTTGCTAATATTCACCAAGTACTTCGTGATTACTGCAATTCTCAAATATAAACGATTAAGTAACAATTCTTTGCAATAATTATACAAAATGGGTTAATTACATGGGATAAATGATGCTATAAAATAGACGTTATTTGATGTCGTCAATACCCAATCAACTTAAAACACCTATCAATAGTATGCCCATTAAATCCACAATGCTCACAAATCAGAGTAGGACCACCAGCAGTCCTTCTATTACCATTGTTATTAGGTCTAGGAACATTCTTAGGTCTAGAGGTGTTACCAAAGGTCTGAGACCTTTGAGTACCACCTCTGTTGTTGACACTGGAGTTAAACACAAAAGACTAAGTCCTTTGAGAAGACCCAACTTGTGAACTAGTGACAACAGCTCTGTGAGATTCCTTACTGGAGATAAGGACATATGCACCTTTAGCATCAGGTAAGGGGTCTTTAAATAAAATATTACTTTTTAGTTGCATATAAGAATCATCTAATCCCATTAAGAACTGCATTAATTTCATAAGTTGATTATTCTTTTTAAAGTCTTCAGCAGCATAACAAGTACATCTAGGAAGTTAAATTAAGGCATCAAATTGTTTCCACATAGTACTCAATTTATTAAAGTATTCAGCAACAGAAGAACCATTTTAAGTCAAAGAGTTAATTTTATGATGTAGATTAAATGTCACAAAACCATCAAGTCTATCAAAAGTTTCTCAATGATTCGTTCAAGATCGGAAATTCTGTAGTGAGCAAAGGCAATCTTATCCTTTTGTCCTAACTGTTTCTTTTGAAGTTTGATAATCTGAGTACGGATTTTCTTGAGTTTGGTCTTTAGTTCGTTACCATTAATACGTCTTTCTTCCATTTTCTCAATGCGGTGAAGATGGAGTTTATCTAAATAATTCAAGATATCTTTGACTTGTTTCTCATGATGTTTCAGATACCTCTTATCTGAATATTTTCCTATTTCAAATACTTGAGGTGGGGTAGAAGTATAAACCGAGAAAGATGGTGATACCAAATCACAGGTTTGATTCCGGGATGAATTAGATAACGTAGTTGAGGAAGAAAATGGGAAACGGATTCGCTTCTTAGGTGGTAATAGTTCTTCAGGAACAAAGAAATATCGAAGATCAAATAGTAGTGATGGTGGTAATACCGGAGATGGAGTCAAAATAGCTGGTGGAGTAATAGGATCTGGTGATGAAATAGGTAATTCCTTAGCATAAAATGCTTGTACGTCCTTCAAACAAGGATTATTGTAGAAAGATGAGAATACTGGTGGGATTATATTATCTTTAGAGTTTTCCGAAGAGTTAAAAGAACTGCTTTCCGATGAAGCTGAGAAATAATCCGATGAGACCGAAGTATAGTTAAGAATATTCATAGAGGAAAAAGCATCCTCAAGATCGGAAGTAGAGTGGTTGGGAGAAGACATCGTTCTGTTAACAACCTAGTTTGTAAATAACATAAGTTATTTATGTAATAGTATAATAGATATGTATATTTACATACTTGTTCCGGAATGTAGTGGCACGGAGGACTTTGATGGCTAATGTGGGCTATATTAGTTAAGGTTTTGACCTTGTTCTCTATAACCATGGCGCTGATACCAATCTGTAACACCCCCATTTTTTCAAATATAGCCAGCCGGAAATGCTAGCTGGGGTATTTACTCATGGAAACAACAATTTTAATCATTGAAATCGACCCAAAAAGTGAAGTTTGTTCAAAACGATACGTTATCATTCATTTCAATCAAAGTTTTACAAAGGAAGGGTCCCAAAATTAGTTACATTACAATGTGATGATAAAAGTTTAGCATTCATTCGAGTAAATGCATCACTCCGTGCCGTATATTGCTCAATAACCTGAGATAAACATGCTAAAAAGTCAACACAAAGGTTGAGTGAAATTCATAGGTTTGATAAATAGTTTGAATACAAGTCATAGTGTAATAATTGTACAAACACAATTATTATGAAAATGTTATTGTTATGATCTTGGGTCACGTTATTATATACCCGTTATTTGTAATAATTGCAACAAATGCTAATTATCCTTAGTAAACAGTGATTTAACACATTAATTATATTACTGCGTTATTGTCTTGTTTGGTCTGTTTGGTCTTGTCTGATATAGTATAGTCGTCTAAGCTCATGGCACACAAACTGACTAGTGTATATATATATATACCCAAAATGATGTGATATATATATAAAGAGATAATAGCCCTCGGTGTAGGTAATTGTATATACTATGAAAATTCAAATATAGTGTGTTGGTTGCCTATCCGGCTAACACAAATAGGATTGTCAATCCGATAGATCTATCCAGTAATATTCGTGTTTTCATCCCGTAAGTGATTACTAATGGTCCATGTTTATGAGGGAACTTTTGGATAATGTACTTAATACAATAGCTGTAATATGTAAATAGGTCTTAGGATAGCAGATAACTTGTAAAAACACTTGTATTCATGGTTTAAGCATGTATAAGTCTTTGAAAAGTAATCACATTGTTATAAGATAAACGAGTATGTAAAAGAGTTTGTAACAAGCATGTATCCCCCTCGCGGGTTTATAAAACATATAAATAAGTAAAGGCGAGGTTATGAATCTAACTATATGTAGATGTATTTAAATATTCAAAATAATCAAGATGATTGACACTTATCCACATCTTAACCCGGGGAATGTTGATTACTATAATGTGATAGTAAACAAGCCACGTCACGCAAAGTCCTCAAGTAAATATTTGTGTCTTAGGAAGTCTCATGTACTCCTTGAACTTTAGTTTTTAAGAGTTATGTGTTTGGATTATTGAGTTTGGAATTTATTATATCACCTTCGGGTCATCATATTCAGATGTCCATTAAGTAAAGTTTGATGAGCTAGGGCACTTTAAATGTTAACCATACAAACTCAGTATCAGAACGTTAATACCAGTTGTAACCCCTTAATATGAAGCTCATAGTATTGTTGGTTACAATATAGCTCCGGCCCATGATCGAGTTCTAAGCGTTTTATTCATATCTAGAGTGTTAAGCACGAGAAAGCATTAATTAAAGTTTATGTTTGTTTAAGGTTTTAAACATGTTTTATACTTTTCTAAATGTTACATTTAGACACTTGAGTTTGAAATGTGGCCTAAATATACACCTCGGAGTTTTGCACTTTTACGAGTTTGGTCCTTCAAGTTTTAAAAGATTACAAGTAAACCATGTACTTTTTAAAGTGTCGTAATAGACCCCTATAGTTATATACTTTGATAGAATGACATATCAGCACTTTAGTTAATCAGTTTCAGAAAGTTACGGATATATACCCCTTGCATGGTTAATATTTACAAACATGTCCAAATTGCCATGCAAGCTTATTTTAAACATTTCAATAGATATGTATAAGTTATAATAAACTAATACATGAAGATTTACACAACGATAAGTTTAGAATTAACGATTCAGTTAATGCTAGGAAGCAAAAGGTGTTCTAATTAGTGTTTCAAACGTAAACACGCGGGTTTTAAGTTCAAATTCCTTCATTAATCATAAAGTGGTTATTTTAACATTAATTAGGCATGTAGGATAGATTATAACAATATTTAATCATCTTTATAACATTTATTTTTGTTTAGAAAAACGTGAAATTTGGGTTTCGGGTATGGTTTTGGATCAAAAATGGAATGAGAATGAATTGAGTTATGATGAAATCTTAACCAAGAGTTATATTTAGGATCATATGAACATTATATGAGTGTAAGGGAGCAGAATTACGAATCTTGTAGAACCTGGGTTGAGCTTCATGGAGCAAAATGATGGAAAGGGTCGTTTGGGTAGTATTTCACCTCGTACGCCTTGTATCTTGTTCTCGGGGCTTCAAATCTTCAAAGTTTCACTTCTTGAACTTCTTTAATGATCCTAGGATCATAAGGGAGCAAAGTATTGCTGCCTATAATGGGTATGAGATAAGAGAGTGGGGGATGAGAATGTATGAAGGGTTATGGGTTCTATTTATAGGTAAAGGACCCTTAGAGGCCAAAGTTTCTTTGCAATCTGATATAGGACACATGGAGCATCTAGAGGGTGATTAGTAGTAGCTATGTTATGTGTTGGATAGGCTAGAAGCTAGCAAGAACATGGTGGAAACACCATGTGCATGCCGCGGCTGAAATGAGCCAACAAGGTGCTCATGTGGCTTCATTTGAGACCAAGAAAATGTTATAGCAGGTGCATAAGCTGCTTAGAAGGGTTAAGGTGCTTGTCATGGAGGTGCTTGTACATGGGGGGAGTTTAAAATGGGTTAAAATGAAGAAAAATAAGCCGCGAGTCTGTTTTGGTATTATAGGGTTCGAATTTGATTCTTTGACCAATATTTTGAACACATTGATCAAGAAATGTTTAAAACATGTTCTCATGGTTTGTAATAAGAAATATTAACAAAATTTAGCAAGTGGTTTGGTTTAAAACGGGTCGAAACTGAATAAATAAGGTCGCAGATTCAGATAGGGCTCGTTTAGGGTTTTCTTGACTTTCTTGGTTTATATTTTGCATACTCTTGATTAGGAATGATGGAATACAGATCCTAGAGCTTAAATAAATGTTATTTTCACATGAATTTTGATCGGTTGGTTTAGTTAATTGGGTTGAAATTGAAAGAATAAGTCGTAGCGTGGAATTAGGTTCATATTTAAGCTATTTAGGTTTTCTAGCTTTGTATTTCTCGTACTTTGTTGAGAAAGGTTGGTTTAATGATGTATAAAGGTTTGTAAACTCATTTATGAGTTTACAATGATCTTGGTTGCTTACTTGAGAATGAGATGGTCTAAAAAAATTTGAGTAAGCGGGTCAAATTCTTCATTTAGGGTACAATTAGGGTTTCCTGGATTTATTTCTTGTGTAATTGAAGTAGAATGATGAAATGATGATGGAATGATGTTTGAAAATGATTGATAATGTTATAAATTAAGTTATTAAAACTTATTTGAGAGTTGGTTTAGGTTTACAATGGATAAAAATGAAGAAACGTGTCATGGTTTAGAATCTAGCTTGGTTTTAGGGTTTAGGGTTTTGAATTAGGGTTTTGAGTGTAAATATATGTATGAAAGCTTATGAATAGAATAATTAGGGTTTACACATTGTAGATTAAGTGTAGTAGCTTGTACATAAGTGATGGTGAAGAAATTAGAATGAAAACGGAGGTAAAACGGCTATTTTAGATGTCATGCTCAATGACTTGTACATTGTGCTTTGAAAACTTATACTTGACATAGAGGGAGTTTATATTTCAAATGAGATGTTATGTTACTTGTATATATGCTTTATTAGCTTGTATATTCACTTTAGATATTAACCTTTCATGGAATTTAGGGTTTAGAGGTATATGATAACGGTTTAAAGCCCGTTTTGATATAACGTTGCGAATGGTACATTATAGGAATAATGTACTTTGTAATAAGGATATGATGATATTGACTTGACATGTTATGATGTTTTCTTGACATATATGAAGACGGGATTGCCATAGATAGGTTGCGTGAGCTCGTCTACTTTAGTTATGTAAGTTACATGACATACTGAGATATTGACAATTAGAAAGTATGTAATAATGCCAAAAAAAATTCCCGTCAAAATGTGATCATAGTAAAATAGATTGATTATGCGTTTAATGAAAATTCTGGGTTGTTATAAAAACCGCAAAAGAAATTTAGGATACTTTATTAATCACTCACCAAGGTAATAGTCAAGTCAAAAATAATAAAATAGATCTTCTTGTTCAACAATATGAACAATTTACGATTCCGAAAAAGGAATCGATAGATAATGGATTTGCTAGATTTAACACTATTATTACCAGTCTAAAGGCACTTGATGAATGTTTTTCTAGTAAGAACTATGTTAGGAAATTTCTTAGGGCACTTCATCCTAAATGGCGCGCAAAGATTACGGCTATTGAAGAGTCGAAGGATTTGACATCACTATCACTTGATGAACTTATTAGAAATTTGAAAGTTTATGAAGTGATAATAAATAAAGATTCCGAAATGGTCAAAGGCAAAAGAGAACAAAGTAGATCTCTTGCCTTGAAGGCTAAAAAGGAATCTAGTGATGAAGATAGTTCGACCTCCGATCAGTGTTGTAAAAAGCGGCCTAGGCGGTAGCCTATGCGCTAGTCGGAGATACACCAAATCGGTCGAATTAGGCGTTTTGGTCAAAAGGCGGTCAACATCCCGCCTAGGCGGGTTAAATCGTTCGAATCAGGCTATGCGGGTCAATAAATCAGTCGATTATTGGTGTTTCTATTTTCTTGATTGTGTTTAAATTTGATATAATGAAGGGTTGTTTCCAGTTAAGAAGAGGGAAGAAGATGAAGGAGGTTGAAGAAGTTGTAAAGTGAAATGCGGCTATGTATAAATGAGTGTGTAACCTAATTATAAATTGTTTCTTGGCCCAATTACAATGGGCCTAAAAAATGACTTAATGGGCCTTACTAAAAGTATACTACTACACTTAACTAAAATTACACATATAATCTAATATATGACTAAATATAATAAAAACATTAATACAATTATTAGTAATAATAAAAACATTAATAAAACTATAAAAAATATATAAATTTTAAAGATTTTATGTCAAATAAATATCAAAAATATTCAAAATAATGGTAAAACTATATAAAAAAGTCAATCCGTCTAGGCGACGCCTAAGCTTATTCCGCCTCGAAGGTGGTCGACCGCCCGACTAGCGCCTAGCGCTTTTTGCAACATTGCCTCCGTTAGTGAAGACGAAGAATACGCCATGGCCGTGAGAGACTTCAAGAAATTTTTCAAAAGACGAGAAAGATTTGTAAGACAACTATGCGATGAAAGAAAGTCATTCCATAGGGGTAAAGATGACAAGAATGGCAAAATCGAGAGAAAATGCTTTAGATGTGGAGATCCAAATCATCTCATCGGAGAATGCCCAAAACCACCAAGAAACTATAATCAAAGAGCTTTCGTTGGAGGAACATGGAGTGATAGCGATGAAGATAAAGAAGAAAAGACTAAAGACGAAAATTGTCTTATGGCTAAAGCATCTAATGAGGTACTTTCGAAACCAAATTTTTTAGTGATGGCTTATCATTGTTAATAGTGAGTATAATTGATTATGCAAAGTAGGTCTAAAAGTCATGGCCAAAAATAAATCACTAAAACTAATTAAAAATCGGCTAAAAAATAAAGTACTCGAATTGAAAAATAAATTATCTAAATTAGAAAAAGGTAAAGAAACTAATAAAGAATATAAAATATGTCAAGACCTTAAATATGAAAATGAAAAACTTAAAGAGGAAATTTCTAAGCTTAATCAATTTAATAAAAGTACTCACTCACTTAAGAAAATGTTAAGTCTTCAAAAACCATCCGGAGACAAATCGGGTTTAAGATTTAATTCGACCGAAGAATCAACAAGTGAGACTAAACAAGTAAATTTTGTAAAATCACAAGAGCTTGAACCTAAGTCTATTAAAGAAAAATCAGTAGAATTAAATTCAAGCCCAAAACCTAAATATATACTTGTAAACAATAGTAAAGTTCCCGTTGCGAGCAACGATGAAGTAAAAAGCGTTTATAAACCTTCCTTAAAACCCGGAGTCGGATTTACTAAACCTAAAATGAGATCAAAACTCCTCCTCCAAAAAGAACTAATAATTCTCACCCTCGGTCTAAAACACCACAACCTAGGAGAAATCAAGATAGACAAAATTACTCCAATACATTTCCCACGATGTGGAATTATTCACAACAACCAAACTACACTCCTTGGGGAATGTATCCACCCTATATACATCCAAATCAAATGAAAAATATGGAAAGGATGTTTGACACTAATGATTTCGGACCCATGAGATATTGGGGACCAAATGTTTAAATTCTTATATTTAAGTAGATATGCTTGGAGATAATTTTTGAAACTCGACAAGTGAATTAAAGATTATGTTTTCTTCTTACTCATGATGAGTTATCAAAAGATAGTGTCTACATACAAAGGATACATTGAAGGTGACATTGTTCTCATAAGTTATTGAAGCAAGTACATCATAGGCAAAGGTATGACTTCTTTCTAAATTATTTAGAATATAGATTATGTGCTAAGTGTTAAATAAATATGTGTCAATATGCTAAAAGTAATATTTGCTAAACAAAAAGATTATAGTTAATAGAATAAGAATTAAGCTTGAGAAAATAAGTGTCGTAACTAGAAATATCATTAGATTGGTTACCTAGAATTAAATAAAAAGGAAGAAATTGTTCATGATGAACCTTGTTCTCTCGTAGTTAATTTAGAACTCACTACACACCTCTATAAAATGGAAATCTTCTATGTCCACAAGTAGTGAACTCACGTAGGAGAAGGAAGGTGAGTTGGTGGGTAATAATTAACATAGAAGTAGGATTAGTTTCTCATTTTATACAAGCGCCGGAAAGGCATGACATCAAAACCTATGGATGAGACAAACTCCTATCGACTACAAATTCTGCCTCGTCTTCATGTATATAAAGAACGACGTCTATAAGAACCGGCTATCGAGCATTGACTTCATCTTACTCCCTTTTTCATCATCCCTTTCTTCATGAAAACACTCTAAATCGTGACAAGTTAATTATTACATCCGAAATAATTAAAATATCATATTAACAAATGGTTACTTGAAAACGTCACTTAATCTCCGTCAAATTTCCTCTCGGCTTGACAACTTGGTTATCTCATCGGAAATAATCAAATTAAAATGTCAACCAAATTCCGTCAATCTTCTCTAAACCTTTTCTCGTTCTAAAATCTCGACAACTTAAATATTTCATCCAAAATAATTAAAGCCAATTTAATTAACGAAATGTTAATTAAACATGTCGAGTAAAACCTCTTATATAACTTTAACGTTATTTCTCGAGAACTAAATTATATCAAATAATATTACTAGTAATTTTTATCATATATTAATAGTTATATATCAATAAAAACTAGTTAAAATCGAAAAACCAAGAAATCTTGGTCGTCAGATAGGCGGCCCCTTTAGCTTTAAGGGGACCTGCCGTGTAATGGAGGGCGGCCCCCTTATCACTAAGGGGGCTGGCCATTTAATTTTGCCAAACACCCTTTATAGTCTAAATCCCTTGCCAAACACCTCATTATTTTCGAACCCCCTCCATCTGCTGCTGATGTGACGAAAAACACACACACCAAACCACCAAAATTCAATTCTCAAGCACCTAATCAATCAAATTTTGCAAGGGCAAACACCAACAACTCGATTAACAACATCTATTGTAAGCTTTTCATACTTTTCTCTTTCGATTTCATCCAATTTTGTCCTTAATCAAAATTAGATATTTAAACTTTTCTTTTGTGTCTTTTATATTCTTATGATTGAGTAATTCATAACTATTATGATTTCTGTAGTGATAGGTGTTCGAATTTGCAATAGGATTGATTCATAATTTTTTTTGGTTGAAATTATATATATATATATATATATAGGGGGACTTTCTTTTCAGAACCATTCTTAGTGCGAGAACTGACAGAACCACCAAAAA